>QNGE01000128.1:148215-201381 GCA_008508345.1 Paragonimus westermani
AGTGTCCCACCCCATTACAAACAAAACACTTTTTACGGCGAGGTTGTTCACGTGCTCGTCTGACTTGTCCTCTCCTTGGTTCCGCATTCATCTTCAACCCTTCCAGTGACTTCTCCAGCTGCTCCAACTTCTGTTCGAGCCCCGTGACTTCCAGCCGTCCAACTTGGGTCCGCATGGGTTGGCGTTGTTCAATTTCGACAAGACGTTCGGTGTCCGTGATCCCACAAGACTCGGCCATCCGAACGCCCTACTGTAACTCCGGCGGCAAACTCTGGATAAACCGCTTCCTCATCAATCTGTCTTTCGTTTTCTCGTCTGCCTCCGGTAAGGCGGAAAATCATGTGTGGGATAAAAACAGAATATACAATGAACGACTTACCGGTTCAATTTTAATGCCCACATCTACCTTTTGAATGGTAACAAACAGGCTGGTAATGAGTGCCGCATTCGAGCTAGGACGACCAGTCAAGTCAACTCCCTCAGAGTATCAAAAGTTATTATCACTCATCATTGTTCCATCCACACCAAAGCTAGGAACATAAGCATTGAAGTGAGGATCGAGGGTACTACAGGACGCAATGCGTTATCCAAATAAAACAGACAGTCGCCATCGGGGACTCATGAAACCACTTCTACTTCATATGAACAACTGGCAGAAGGAAGCTAAGTATGAGCTAGGCAATCTGCGAGGACAGAAGCGAGGCTATCCTAAACTGGTATCGCACCGAGGACACTGAGCTAAACACTCACAACTGTAGTTCAACTGGATACCCGGTCGTTGGCTCGGCCTTCCGACACCTCTCGTGCTCACTGGGCAGGCAACGTCAATTCGATTTCGAAAACGTCACTTTTGAAAACAAACTCTCCGAACGCCACAAAGTACTCAACCCAAATCAAACCTTGCACGTTTTACGAATGTAGACGGGTCAGGAAAAGTGGTTACGAATAACCGGATTAATATCAGCTCCACTATTAAAAAGGATCAACGCAATTCGTGCACGAAACATCCACGATGAGCCAGCCCACTGTCGCCGGGAAACTGTTAGTGCCCGATAAAGTGAGCTGAACGCGTAGGAAACATATCTCCGGGGGTAGTTGCGATTTTCCTTTCAATGCCACCGTACTGACCAGATCTTCAAACTCAGTCAGATGTTCGAAGGCCATTCATTATTCGTACAGACCGAGTGTGGGTATCACTGAAAACACCCATGGCCTGTCAATAATTTGACAGAGTTGCACTATGGGATTCCTTACCAAAGGCTCGCGGAGAACCCGCAATATATTATTATATACTATATATATATTATTATATATACATATATATTATTGACAGAACCTTGCGCATTTTTTCAATATTATGAAAGACTGTTTAGAGTAGTCAAGAGGTTCGTGTACCTACAAAACTGTCTGCACAGGTAGTGTCTGATGAGAACATAAACCATGTAGCTAAGGGTTAAATGATGTCGACCAACATATGCCGTCTGTTGTGTCGAGGTAATCGAGAGTTATGTGAATTCCCCGGCATATACCGTTATTTTTTAAAGCAGTCTTATTGTGTGACTGCGAAGTGTGGCTCATGCGTGCGGTGGTTGTTCACAGGATTCCGTTCTGTTCATCGGAGTCTCCAAAGCAACACCGATGTGTGTGTTGAAACATTTTACCAGCACTACCGAAGTTCCTCGGCATGTCCCCAGAATGGACAGACCCTGTTGGTCCCTGTGTATGGTGATCTTGTCTCACAGGCTTCGTTAGGTCCGACATGTCTTTTGAGCGGCAACACGACGATTGCCACGTCTGGCCGTTTTTACATGTGGTGGGATACGTTGTCCACGACAGCCTGATCATAAATGATATCCTAGAAGGCGTGCTCGAACAGTCCAGTGAGCTTGGTGTTGAATTCATTTCTGCCACGAAGCTGAAGCATGTACTTAGAATGAGCACCCTGATCGCGTAAGAAAGCCAGCAGTTCCTCAATCCGCATCTGGAAGAGGCGCAATACGCGACCAATCGATCTCCCGATCGTTTGTCGCGAGTTTTTTTTATGTACAGACCGCTGAACTACTGATGCACAAACAAAACTTATTAACAGCGAATGATAATAAGCCATCCACAATCAATGAAACTGTCATGCGCCCATCCGGATGATGGGACCTACGTTCTGTAATATCACGGAGTGCAATGTTAGAGTTGATATAAAAGTGGGGTGAAATGAAAAATAGTAAATGTCTGAAACTGGCAAAAACCATCTATGTTCAGTCTGAAATCCTCCGAAAATAAGGGTTTGGTTGAGATGTTCAGTCATACAGCCGACAACAAAGAGCCCATAGATCACTTAAATTCGATGGGCCATCCCACTGGCAA
Source organism: Paragonimus westermani (assembly GCA_008508345.1). NCBI lineage: Eukaryota > Metazoa > Platyhelminthes > Trematoda > Plagiorchiida > Troglotrematidae > Paragonimus > Paragonimus westermani. Next base: position 150,577 of record QNGE01000128.1, read on the forward strand.
AAACGACCCAGACACCAAAAAGAAGTTATCAATTCCATTAAGACGTTTTGATATGTCTTAGTGTTCATCACATTTTCATTCTGGAAAAACTGACACAAGGAGAATTTATCGTTGGGTTTATTTTGAATCGACATTCAAAAATCCTATCTAACGTGAGTGGAAATCGAGATAGGGTCACGACACTGAGTCATTCTGGACATTGTAGACAGAATAATAGAGAACAAAGAGTGCAACACCAAAATGAGATAACCGGAACGGGGGTGTGGAAAACTTACTCGTTCTGTTCATCCTCCAGGTAGTCGTCTTCCTCAGGCTCCTCTTCGTCCTCACCATCTGAGGAGCCATGAATGCGAAATCCAAACTCACTAATCCGGTCACTGAGCGAATCCTTTCACAATGGTATCACAGATCGGGATTGAAAATCAGAACGGCAGGGGTGAACACAGAGGATGGGAGGGAGTGGAGCATAAGATCAAACCAACGAACTATTCGTAGACCAATCAAACCGACTTCTTAGGAGCGAAATAGGTGCGTAAAATAAAGCGCCCTTGGACAGGGTCGATCAGCTAGGGAAACTCAATTAGTGCATGAAAAATCGGAAAATGAAACAGCATTACACTATTACTAAAGTCAAGTATGAATATGAAAGGCAGATATGCAAGTTAACAAAAATGTATGTAAATAGAAGAGTGAACCGTAGAACGGATACGTAGGTTTCCAAAAGAGCACCCAGTCAATTCCGTTAACCTAATCCTAGAATCGAAAAAACGCACTTAACTCAATTCGGAGGGCTCAAACCTCAAGGTTAAAACAAAAAACAGTTGTACGCACATGAGTGGATCACACAGTCATACTCAAAATGCTGGTTGCTATCGGAAGCAGATTGTTAAATTCCAAAATAAATATACGAATAAGCAACAGAAGACGATTAGCATGCATAATCAGTCTAATGTTCCATAGTTTTGCAAGTATATGCAAACGCTTGAATGTCGACTATTCCAAGCCGAAGAAGCGGTGCCACTCAAAATATTGGCTAACAATCTAGCAGGTACCGGAAGACAAGCGTGGAGGACATCGGAGCAGAAGGGTGGAAGGCATGCACAAGTCAAACGGACAAGTAAAAGCACAGCCCATGCAAACGTCAGTGACCGACACATATGGGGTTATGGCTAAACGAGCAAATATAACTGTGATAACAAAAGCCACGAATGCAAGAATCCGAGAAGGAGGGCGGAGAAAATGAGTAAGATTTAGAGGAACCTAACATCCAACTGCCGACAGATGAATTACCACGAAAATGAACACGCAGGGCAAACGAGCACACTATTTACCGGGTGACTACGATTCATACGTAACAATCCGTCAGCAGCCAGCAGTTCATCATCGGCAACACCGAGATCCCAGTCGTCCGGATTTTCTACGAAAGCCACAGGTGCACACATTTTGGTATCCGTTTCAATTGGACGAGATGGCACCTTGCTCTCTGAACCAGCACCAACTACTGCAAGTGAAGTCTCGCCTGGTACGCTTACATTGACGACACTTGATGAATCCGATTCAATCGTTGTAACCGTACCGTGTGTCATATACGATAGTCTGTCAGCTGCATCAGACAGAGATTCATCTTGCTTGTCAGAATCACTGTATGAATCGTCCACGTCCGAAACGTTCTCTACCTCTTCGTCGGCATCCGATGAACTGTAGGACTCCCTAGTTTCCAAAGGAATGGGAGAATTCTCGTTGGTTGGACGCAAGGAAGCCCGGGAAGTTGTTGTGATCTGAGTAATCGAAATATGCTGTTTTTCAGTGTAAGCATGCTTAGCTGCCGAATTCCGAAGTTGCTGTGGACCTAACACAAGTGCCTGTGTGTATACGTGCAAGTGGGGAAACAATGCGAAAAGGTAAAATAAGATGATATGTATAGATGCAATGATCTGAATGCAAATCACAATGTGGACACGGATACAACAATGACATTATGACGGGGTTGGACTAAAGGTGAGCAAGCGGGACAAATCGAAAGACCAGCTGTTAAATAACTGAAAACGAAAATCAAACATGCATTGTGAAGTGTGCACTTTCGGAGGTCCACCACCTTTAGGTTTTTGAATGCAAGTGAACGACGAAGTAGGCACTGATACAGATCTCAAACATACACGCACTAGTAGATGAACGAATGCATTGAAAAACAAGAATTGTAAACGATGCGCAAACACAAACAGTACAGAGGGCATCCAGCTCCACAAGCTCTACGTGACCATATAACCAAGGAAAGTGAGTGAACATTGGTGAAGCGTTAGCTTTAATTAGGCTACCAGTTGTCACCGTACTATTAAAAACGGTTAAATGAAGATCCGTTGAAGACAGCTCTATTGTAGCCAACAGAAAAAATAACGATTTACAGCCGTGCAATATACGGTTTCTCCGTGACGATTTTATGATGATCCTAACGATATACAACAATGTGCAATATTCCATAAGATGTTCAGTTATTACCGGGGCTAGATCTAGTCTGGACACCTTCGGGTGACCTCAGTTTGGGTTAGATCGTGAGGAACGGTCAAAAATCAGGTGTGTAGCTAATAGGATGTCGTAGACGAAAAGTGTAAACGATATAGGGGAAAACGTATCATAAGCGAGAAAAGGGTAATGGATACTCAGAACAAGACAAGGGCGCGGTCACGATTCGGAGAATAATTGAGCATGTAAGTGAAGAAAATGAGCAAGATCGCAAATATGGATAGAAAATCGACGCGTGAAGCAAAGAAAAGGTTTTGTCAACTGGTCGACTGCAGATAAAGCCCAGATACACTTCGCACTTAAAGTGTGTTATGTAAAATAAAATGCGAAGTTCAGGGCAGATGCATTAAAAAATCAAAAAGGTGCTACATGTTCAAAATATGAACGAAGCGATACAAAGATACAAGTGAAACCCATATGAGGTTCGATAATGCAGCAAGAACTTACCTCAGCGTCGATTGGAATGAACTGTGCTTCCAGAGAGTCCTGAAGAATTACTGGTTCGTAAACCGAAAGATGATCGGGTCTTGAATCGCTTACCGATGAGGATGGAAAACTTTGAGTCATACTAGTACTTAAGCGTTCAGAACGCCCGTTGAACTGTTCATGTAACGCGGGCTGCGCTGTTTCGCTAATCAAAGAATTGTCAGCTACAGACCGCGAGTGGGTCGAGTTGGAGAAGGCCTCGGGGAGTTGTCCGTTCATTAGGTTTCTTTGACTACAAATGTGACTCATTTCAGCCTGCTGAACAGATTCCATCATGAACGATGAACAAGAGCTCCGAGGAGAAGTCGAAGCAGAGGAACAAGAGGAAGAGGATGAACAGGTGGAGACCGACTCAGACGAAGCAATTGCAGACGAATCTGAGGCAGCTATGCATATCGGTGTCGTTAAGGAAGTGGCAACATGTGATTGCTTTACAAGGGCTTCAACGGGCCTCGAAATGGAATGAGAAGGTTCTGATGTGACGTTATGTGGAAAAGCCGCAGTAGTCTTAATGTGCTTTCCACAAGCGAGTAACTGTATGCACTCTTCAGACGGTTTTACCGCTGGAGACGCTGTAGGTGCAACAGAAACATATGCAGGTAAAGGCGTCGGCAATTCATCCATAATGCGAACTCCCTCAAGTAAGGACCGCTGAGCGTTACTGTCGGCAGGTGAGGCTGAAGTCTGATAAGCATGAGAATAACCGTTCGTGTGGTCGGATGAAACATGTTGTCTAGCAGGAGCAATACGTTCTGCAGGAACCCGCTGTTTTGGATCGTTCATTGGTTCAGGTGAGGCAACCGGTGTAGTGGTGGCCGACGACATGGGTGTTGCATCGTTCGAAGTAATGCGTTGGGACCACGGAGTATGCATCTTTTCCGGCGGTTTCGGTCTTTCATTCGCAGAAGATACTCTAGGTATCTTTGATGTGTCGTTTCTATCAGCTGAATTCCTCTGAAATAAAAAAATAACGGGAAGGGAAGCGATACCAACGAACGATAACAACCACTTGTACCACCAAATGAATGGGAAAAGTTTCACACTATTGTTCTGAAAACACACGAAACGTGAGTGCACGGATGAAACCAGTGAACATGAAGAACACTCAAATAGTGGGCATAGCATGCACAATCGATGAGAAACAAAATGTGTAAATTGTGACGTGATCCAATCACTTCGTGCATACTAGACAATCACACATGCAAATCAATCGGGGTTTTAAGTCAATCACAAGGAATTCAAAGCAGATTCAGCTAAAACACCAAGGAGCATGTAATCACACAATCACTGCCAGGACAAGCTCAGCGTGTGACTGTTAGCTGTTGTTCAGCGAAGTTCTCAAGATCATTAACGAATTTTGACAATCAAGGTTTTTTTCTATAACAGATTCCCCATCTCATTTGGTTTCACCGTGCTGAATATATGATTATGTACACAAAAAACTACACAAAGCTGTAGGATCAACACGATGACTGGCCATTCACAGACACATGGGGGTTGCAGACCAAAGTTCACACCTACGTCCCAGTAGGCTACTCTACCAATTTGATTGGCTGCTTTGGTATAAACTCACTAAAATTCATACCTATAGAAAATTCACGTCTGCAAATGAGTTAGCCACAACATTACACGAGAGCCTGTGAACAGATACACACAATGGAGCATACACGCTTAGGTCCTGACATGTTATCAGGTGAAGTGATCTAATGTCACCTTGATGGAATCCGAAAACCTTGCAGCGGCTTCGGTAACTATTGAAGTATTACTGGTTCAATGTTTATCAAAGGCCGCCCGTGAATGTTAAGCCTACATATCCGGAGAGAGTTGCAATTATGCATTACATGAAATCTGTGCAAATGGTACAGTCAACAAGACGTTGAAGCCCAAATAAGCGGGAAAAAAACGGTCAACTGCTAATGCACCCAAGGTGTCCACTATGATATAGCAACATCATGCAATCATCCGTAAATGTTTGAGTGCATGGGTAACCTAACGTAAATTGCCACAAGTGTTGTACACTTACAACGCTGATATTTTCTGGATGTTCGAAAGGTTGGTGGAATTACAGTTTGCTTTCTTTAAGTTGACGAGTCACGAAGAAGCCATCGAAATCGATAAAAATCCAACAATGTCCAGCAGTACCCAATAATATCATCTAATTTTAGCTTCTAGCTAGATTTTTACGTTAGTTATGTGACCAATGTGACTGCAGCTCAGATAGGACCCCACGATTGCATGGCACCATTATGGACACTAGTCTGGAAAGGCATGAACGTAGGATGAATGTAGGAGGGTGTTACGGAGGCGGTCAGACGCTTTACCGCGTTAATAGGAGTTTGAAAAATGAATAACTAAAGTGTGCTACAGATCAGAGTTCAGAGAAGCAAGCAATGTCTCACAAAAAGAGACTCGACGGGCCTTCTGCGAAGGGTGGCACAGAAATGTCCTCGAAAATGGGGGTTACGCAATGCAATCGACGTATTCAAGCAAGAGTTATTACTCATAAGTTTCACTGGTTTATAGGCAAGGTGATCTGAAAGCAAAATATTCGAAGGTAAATTCACGAAATGAGCACACATGGACGTCGTTCACATGGGTGTCCTGTGATTTATAAAGAGAACGTCGAAAAACGGCTCAAATCCGCGCATAAACAAACAGAGAAGTGAAATGTATTTCATCTGATTGATGAACGTAAATGACAGTTGCTGAAGCCACAACATCTCAAATGGTCTGGCAACGCGTCGATGAATGTTCTACCTCCGTGTAATCCTACAAACACACAAGTCTGCAAGCAGAAAGATAGCGGGTTGGGACCGCTTTGTAAAGACGAATCGATGATACGGAGACTACAGACCTAGTAGAACATGACTTGTGACCTCATTCCAACATTTCTAGAAATCGTTCAAGATTTAACGTTGAGTCAAACAGCATTCAAACATACAACACACAACAATGACTCGTCACGCTTCTCACGGCTGCCACAAACCACATATCTGAATCCTACCGAGCACTTCTGGTCCCACTGGAAGAAAAAGCATAGGAAATACGTTTCTGAGGTAAGCAAGATTGAAGGAATGCACTTGTGAAGGCTTAGGATGGTAGTGAGCACCATTTTCCGTGCAGTTTGCATAATGACGTGTAGAACAGCAGAATACAAGTTACCGGAGCGACAGCTGGCAATACTCTGGACTAAACGACCCACGTTTGAGTCGGATGCTACTCACGATTTCATCATACTAGAATAAAGGTTCGTTACTTACTGCAAAACTGACTTCTTTCACTTTTGGCTTACCCAATATCAAAATCATAGATCCAGTACAAGCGTGGCATTTAGTGTGAGACAGTTCAGGCACCCAAGTGTGCGGAACTGTTGTCGATTTGAATGAACAACTGTGAGGCTACTCAGATATAAATTTTAAAAAAAGTGCCACTAGCAGGAATCGCTAGCCAGAGGAAAATGAACGCCAAGTGTGAACAAATGCGGCTGTTGCGATTCAGATAAGAATTTTTCAACTGACACACATAGAAAAGAATCACTCAAGTAGAGTTCAGTTTCTGATAGAATCCAATCAAATATGAGTGGCGCTTAAGCTGTAAAAAGCGTATGGATCGAATGATTTCGTGATCTAATGGTGATGGTCCGAAGGTATTACGTCAGTAAAAATAAAAGACTGAAACGAGCGTGAATCGATACTCACGATAATTGTACTAATGCAATTGCGAGCCAACAAAATTCGCCACGGCCATCACACTTGAAGATAGCAGCTATAAAGAGCAGAGTACTAGTGACAACAGACATAAATACAGTTAATAATGTTCCAAATCGGTTCAGCCAAGCAATTCTGAGCTGTGTTCATAGATTTTTGAGTTACAGAGGAATCCTGTCGATCGGAAAGAGGAAGGTAAGAACAGAAAGTACCGAAACCCGACCTAACCCATAGAATAGATAGACGAATAAGAACATCTGTTTACAAATTTGGTAGACCAAAACTCATGAAAAGTCACCACACCCTGTTGTTTCTCCCAGTCAACCGTTAAACGTGAGTAAATTAATTAGAAGCACTGGTGCTTTTCAATCAGCACCAAAATCGTAACATTCGGAGTAATTTACACATCAATCGCTGGAGGCTGTTAACGTGACAAACAGTAACTGTCACACGCATTACACGAGTATGCTGAGTATGCGCACATTGAAATGCACGCTCACTGCTTTCACAGGCATGAAGTGCGTGGTGAGAGAATAAATTTATCTATTGCTCAAGTAAATTGGCAATGTTCACATTACCAATACAGAAGAGTACAATGAAACAATCTTTCCGCATGTGGGCAATCCCTTTGGTAGACGGAATTAGGGGTAGATAAGGTGAAAAATGTGGGAAACTGAAGAACGAGATAGTAGTGAGAAAATGCGGATAATTGGTACCATGAATTTTATCGGTTAAACAGTTTGTTTACTTCACTTTGGGATTACAAGCCTTTGTAATTGAGGGAGATCAGAAGTGAAGTCACCTCACGAACTTCTCGACTTTTTTGTGGAAATTCATATCCGTTCAAAAAAACGTTGCTGTGTTGAGTCAAGTGAATTGCGACTGGACAGAATAATAGACCACAGAAACGTACAAAAGTTCTGGCATACGAAAACAACGGCACTTATTGACCCCAACATATGCTGTACAGTGTCACAGAGCCCAACTACAAACACCTCGAGCCGTAGCTCAGAATGGTCATATGGGAAACCGATAGCTTCTTCAAAGAAAACGCGAAGTTACCACACTGAAAGATTGCAAACTATATGGTGGACTGTTGGTGAAACATTTCTTCTATATGGAAATTCCAGTCGGGCTATAGACGTTTCTTCTTGGGATAAACGTCCGATACGTTCCAAACAAAGGAACATAAAACTTGCATTTTCGCGAGGCTGCGTTAAGCATGCAAGTGAGTTCAGCGTTACCAAATGCTCTACAGGAAAGTACAGCCGAAAGGCTGGGAATACTAGATTTGGTAGCCAGCTATCTTAGGAAGGAAAACACTGACCAAAATCTCATGTAAACTGGATGCACGGGACGGATTAGAATCGGAAGATCTGTACGTTTATCGTCGCCATTCACGCAACGACCGATCCTGGCCACTGATAAATGGCTCAAATTAAGCTGGGCAAAAACAACAATCGGTTTGATCTTCGTCTTCAAGCTAGTCTGCAGATTCATCAGCCAAGTTACAACTATGAAAGCCAGAAGACGTGACTTTCGGTTAAAAGATCTACACCACTTAAGTTGTACATGCGGCACAAAAAAGTGTGCACCATTATCCCATAATCACTTAGAGCTCAGATGTGCTAATTATTTAGTGATAACACGAAAAAATTAACCCACCGCAACAGTAGACAAATAATAAAAACCCGTTCCACTTTTTTTTTCCAGCAGTGAAAATTCAGCGCTTAGAACGATTTGCCCACAACTTTTAAAGCCGAGAAATGAATGAGAAATGTGATGCGTGAGGACCCAGTCGGTGACATCTTATCACAGCACACCGGAAACAATTGCCTGCTTGCTTCAAAACAAGTCATCAGATCGACCATGGGGCGGCAACATTTAGAAACAACTTAGATACATGGCAGCGCATGTCAGTACCGGTTGCAAGAAGATAAACTGATACTCATCATTTTTAGGAAAAAGACTACACACAAACCAAAGATAAAGCAGACACTGATGAATGTGAAAACGGGTCCAACGACAACCGTCAGAACGGCTGGCAGTTGGACAAGTGAAACGAGATGGGGGCTCAAAGTGAGAGGAAAAGTTACGGTAGATACGCAGTGTCGTTATCGAGGTGAAGGGAGGAGGTGACAGGAAGTGTGGGAGAAGTGCAGATGAACAGCAGGACGCAGATAGCGATCGAGAGGACAGCCCGCATTCGATCTGGCAGCCACATATACACACACGCACACACAACACAAACTTACGCGCGTTTTACGTACCAGAGTGCGGTCCTGAAAATCAAAACCCATCCGAATGGCAGTAAGAAAATTAATTAATTGAAAAATGGAGCGAAGCAATTTGGAAGTACCGATAACAAAGAACAAACTGTTAAACCCTATCATTTTCCAATATCACAGGATGAAAACTATAAATACCAAAAACAGTATTCGGGCTGTTATGGGATGCATGCCACAATACGGCAGGTTCACTGAATCTACTGCGGACGATATCAACCTGCATTTAATAGCACTTGTGATCGACTAATTTCCAGTACAACTTTTTGGATCCCCTTACACATGGATTAGAAGCACGTGCACGTGACTCACGATTTCCAAACAGACTCGGAGACTCGTTCACATGTACAGGGAGAAGCTTCGACAGGGCATCCATAGACACACATTACTCAAAGTATCGAATGGTGCACACGAATAAGTTACTCCTACTTGTTTGCAAAAATGCACCAGCCTTGATGCTGAACATTTGAGTTCAGGCATACGGGTTTTTACAAACCAAATGCCGTTTCATTCTACCTTTCTCTCATTACCTCTAAACTAGGGTAGGATATTTTCTCATGACTGTATGCCAGTTGAGCATAAGCGTCAGCCATTGATGTGCCATTATCGACGGTGGTGAAAAAAGCAGAAGTAGCGACCCAAAATGTTGACTGTCTAGCGCCTCCTATCCAAAGGATTCCACCTGATATGGAAACTTATATAATATGCAAATATTTTTCAAATAAAACTGGATGTCGTTTGGGAACAAGATAAAGCGATTCGTATATTCGAGAGCGGAGAGGGACAATCAAGCAAAGCTGAGTCCACTTGACGCAACCGTGACAGCAGCTGCTAGGTAGTCGAAATAGGCTGTGACGAAAAAGAATTTTGACATAGTGGAATTCCGATAAAGTGACAAAACAGCAATTTTACACTCCCTGATTTTCAGCCTGATAAAATTCACGTCAATCAGGATTACAAAGCGTGAACCCGAAATTGATGGATCTGTTGGTAATGAAGAACGAAACTGGACCAGACACTCCCGCGGAGATAATAAGAAGAATGATCTTCACACAGGCACACAGTTGATCAATGGTGCAGGGTATTTGTAGCCACCAAAAACATCACATCAACAAAATGATTAACAGAAAGCACCGCCGTTCGTCTGATTGATATTGGCGTGAACGGGTCTGAAAAGAGGCACTGTGTCAACTTAAAAGTGGGGGACAAAAACACAATTAATGAAAAAGAGAGTGAATCGGCGAAAAAAGAGAGTAAGATAAAATCGGATAAAGTTTCTTAGTGAATCCAACTGCTCAAAAATAAAGACGCATATAAACAGCCAAAGCAAACCACAACACGTACACAGCAGCGGTCTTACCACTGACATCGGCTCGCAGCCACATCCTGGAATTCAGCCGGCGACACTCAGTCCCGTTTGGACCGCAGCAAAACAAAGCGAACAGTGACCAAACTCGCTAATTACGTCCTTATACCTCATGGACTGACTAATGAATTGTTTTCCAGCCGTAACCAGAGAGTACGCTCAAGACACGATCTGATACGCGTTGGGTTGACACATGTGAAAAGCAGTTGGGATCGCGGTTATTTCGTGGTCAATTCAACTTTGGATGAAGTAGCTGTAGAAATTACCGGTGAAAGGTCAGACGTACGTCAAAACAATTGTCTTCAACTATTAGTGCCACTCAGTCAATCAGCGATACGTTTTCCAAAACGGTACAACAAAGAAGGTCCCGGTGGAGACAAACGCACACAGATAAGCCATAAATGGATCGTTCGTAGAGGGATGACAATCTCGTCCGCATATGACCGGAATGGAATAGTGTGTCAAAAATTCGTCGCAGAACCCAGCGTGGAACCTGAGTTTATTGTAAGCCAGAATGGGCAGTGTAAAAACACCACCAATTACTGGGTGTAAACGCCCATGTCCTTGAAAGTTACTCGAACCTCGTGATAAGATCACGCGAGCAAGATATTTTACCGACTGTTAAATTAACCTATTCACAAGAGCAGCATGACACGTTAATGCACATGTTCATGTCTTGTCATCCGACCTTCAAACACACTAAATTAAGCGTTGCCTACCGATTCATTCCATGACGCGTTTCAAACGGTTTCTTGAAAGTTACCGACCACCGGGAGGCGTGCGAGATAAACAATGCAAATGTCGATACAAAGTTCTTACTTTTCACCGCCGAAGCTCAAACAGTAACCTAAGTGGTAAAACCGAGTGTATGTCTAATACCTGCAGTTAGGAAACGTGTATTCCAGACGTCCCAAATTCTTAAAACTAAAACTTTGACGTTTCCCAAGGTGGTTAGACTGAATGGAACAAGTTGATTAACAATTTGCACAGAGACCGTAAGCAGTACCTGATCAAAAGACCGAGATGGAATGAGCCCTCAAATCTGGAAATCGTCGGATGCTATTTTTCCCTATTCGCGATCGTGTTGGTCATCGACATATTATCAGTAAACATTTAAAAAAGATGATTCACTTATCACCGGCCAAGCATAACGCCTTCAGAGGTAGGTTGAATGTTTTGAAAACCAGGCTGGCCAGCATGTAACAGATCATATAAATGATGAGACCCGAAATATCAACCAATGCGTCTAGGGCGGTTTTTCGTCAGAAACGACTCCGGAAATTAAGTCGTTTAACATTACAAGGCTCCCAGATCAGAAATATCCCTGATCTCCCATTTCAAGGATAGTCGGGCGAAGTAACTCGAATGACAGCCATTTACCAGAAGTTTTGTGAAACCGAAGAGATACCCAATTAAAAAAATACTCAATTAAAAACGAGCCCCATTTTCGAAAAGATCGAAGAGTATATGATAAGCACATAGACATCAATCTTGCCTCAGCTGCGCCCAAGTTACTCACTGACCAGTATTATGCCGGCTTGCTGATCTCAACGAGGGAGAGATCCTAGAAAAACAAGCATGACGCTGACTGAATCGTTGGAGCTCTGATCACAAATTTGCGACGCAAAAGGTAATGGCGTATTGACAACCGCATTGACAACAATCCTGTTTTTAAGGTGACGAACTGATTTCGACTCAGGTTCTTGTGACGATCTGTCAACGGAAAGATGCCCCAGATATGGGAAGCTGTCAAAAACGTTAGTTTCGTCCTGACAGTGTATGGTGTTTACCAGATCTGGCTCGAATAAATTCACTTCGGACAACCCGTTTAAAAAAGCACACTACTTGGGCAATGCTATCAAAGCAGTAAGCAAAAATTCCAATGAGATGTCGGCGATGTTAATGAAAAAAGTGTTGCTTTCGCCAATGTTCATCATCTATGAAGTCGAGAAGACTTCCGATCAGCACCGTAGGTGTGTGTAATGCCTGCATACAACCGATGACGGTATACAGTCCGGAAACGTATGTCGTTTGCGACAATGAGGTGGACAGCTTTGTGGTGTTTGACCATCGTTATGCTAGTTATCTTGTACAGAGAGTGATGAACGACTGTGGAGTGCTGCCGGCCATCTCAGTGTAGTTCTAAAAGGTTCGGAAACGTGATCGACTGAATAGATGATACGCATGCGACGTATGTTACGATTTGGATACGAACTCTGCGTCGGCTGAGTAGTAATCATAAAGGGGACTACTCATTGAGACCATCGACGGTCTGACAGATGTACGAATTGAGCGTGAACTGTAGAGACCCTGACTATTTTACCGAATGAAACAGTTGGACATAATTGTCAATTTTTGGGCTTCATGAACATGAAAATCGCTGAATAGCAGCGCTATCTGCATTAGTAACATGTTACGCTTAATAGTGTATCTGCAATCAAGCCATTAACAAGAGCTATTCAATATGTTACCTTATCTAGATCCGGCTTATCCAAACTTTCCGTCCTTACAGCTACAATGGGCAGCAGATGAAGTCACAGCACCCCATCAGGCTCATGATCATCCCTCGTGTATGTATATTATGACCTCACTGGTCGAAAACAATCTGTAGTGTGATAATGTGCGCACTGTCAATGGCGGGCCTGAACCAATAGTACTGCTGGCACGTTAAAATAATTTTCAGTCCTGAAAGTTTACGCGCATCGATAATTTTCCTCATATCTGTAATAAGAAGTATACCCGCAACTGGACACATGTTTAAAGCGTACATCAGAGGTGGTTTGCTGACGGTATAATAGACACCAGCCAAGCACCAAAATGGAAGGCGGTTCAAGGAGTCCGAATAGTCAACATAAACAGATACGTACAAAATCGTATTTTCAATTCGGTTGTATTGTCTCAGTTCACATGAGAAATGAAGTTACATTAAGAAAGAAGAAAATCTAGCGTCGAGAGAAAATGGCAAATCAACAAAGGATAGAAATACAGTAATCGGACTGGTCATCCGGCATTTATGCAAGCTAAGCAGTGGTATCACAGTGAACACAGAATAAACCAGAAAAACCAGGAAGGTTTTATTCATTGTGAGGATAGACGAGAAAACATGGGTAACCAACGACTGCCAGAAAGGAGAACAGCGAAGATTGTTTGAAAAAGTGAGGACGTTGTGGACAACAGCCTCAAAGGAGTATTCGACAGAAATGTTGGAGAAAAACAGGCATAGTTGCTCAGGCGGATAAGAAATGTTTCCATTACTGGGGCGAAAACAGACACGAAAACAGTACTCAAACAAACTGAAGACCCATTCGGAGTCCATCATACTGGCAATCATAAGGAAGTGGGACCATCTGGTTTCCTCGAGGTGGGTATTATAAAAAAAATTCCACATTATGTTAAAGTACGTGGCACTCACCTTATTGTCCTCGCTGGCGGTTGACATGGTATCGCCAGCGAACTTTGCGATTGAAAGCACATCGGGGCGTCCGGCTAACAGGGCAGAGGCACGAGGTGTGCCTGGTGGGGATTGAGCGACAACGTTGGTGATGGAAGGATTGCTGGACAGAGGATGAGGAGTAGATGGGACGGCGGCAGAAGGCGCGCTGGTAGCGACAGTGGACAAACGATCTGGATTTCGATTCAGCTCCAACAAGCGCAACGTTAATGCCCGAGTCAGATGGGGTTGAGTGACTAATTCGTGCTGGAGAAATAAGGCAGGACAGCACAAGATCGTCTATTCAAACGGGGCTTTCGGATTATGCAGTGAGATGCAGGTTTAAACGTTGCAAGTACTTGCAACATCTTGGTTCACAAAAATGGACGACAATTAGAGAACAAAATTCAAGTCTGTAGCTCACAAGTTAGACGTCAGTTTCAGCAACACGAAGCCACTATGCAACAGTGCTGGCGAAACGAATATACGATACAATGCAAAGTTAACGCGTGACAGAACAATCCAGGTGAACGGGTTGCAATGCATACTCACAGTGGGGTATGAGATGGAAGTTATGAAAAATAACATTAAAAACGTAAGGCACATGAGCTGGGTAGATTACCGTTGGAAAATGGAATATATGAATTCAAGTTGGACAAGACGCAAGTTGTCTGAGAGGCAGGGTTAGAAACGCGTATTTTCCCGCGCAAAATCAGTGAAATTGCGATATTTTGGGTCGTTACCACCGCTTTGATGGTTGGCTAATTAACTATTAAGTGTGCTAAAACTAATAGCAGGCTGATTCAAAATCGCTGGTTGTTCTAGAGAATTTCCCTGCTAAGATTAAAAGACTTCAAGCAGTATAACAATAAGTACACTCTGGATGTGCATGCAACATGACTGCTTGAGGAGTACACAAGACAAAAGGAAGACAGAGTTTACAATTCGAACCAAACACGAACAACTAAGCGGTAGAGAGAGAAATTACAGTATCAACACTAGAAAGCGTGTACCGTGCATCTTAGTAACTGCTAATCATGACAGCTTCAATGTTGACGCGAACAGGGAGGGATGGGCAGATGTGCCTAGCTGGTGGTACCTCCCCGAACTTACAGCCACGACCTACTGCGGTTTTGGATAACATTGGCAGCTTTCGGAGCGGTCACTTCATGTTCACTCTAAACCAGGTGTTGGCGAGACTATAGGTAAATCTGTTGACAAGTTCTTCTTGTGCAGGCAACCGATTTGGGTTTGGTTCACCAACACAGATGTAATTTATTGTAATCACACACTTTGTTCGGTTTCCCTCTCTGTCAGACACTGGAGGTTACACCGTACCGTCGTACACGCAACGAGGTCGAGTAGTACATTTTCCAGATAGCAACACTTCAGTCGATCAGTAAACTGAATATGCATATGGAGAATTTTCAGCTAAACCACGTTACGTGATGCATTCCCTTTTTCCTCTACCTTCTGGTGATGACAACGATTACACTAATGATGATGACGACAAGATAATTCGTTTCCAATGAAGTGACAAAGAGAGCTGTGATTTCTTTTCACAGATTGTACCCCACACTTATCAAATAAACTCCATTAACATCCTGTTTAAGTTGCGTCAATCCAAGCAGTGATGTGCAAATCGGTCAGTTTATGTTAGTTTTCTGTAGACTGATCGAGAATACTGGTGACCAACTCTCTGATGTATTGAACTGTTCAGGAATAAGAGTTAGTTTAACCTTTACCTTGTCATCTGTAATGTGACGTTCAAGTGCATCGTGTTCATGGCGTAAATCCAATATGCGGTGTGTATTTTATTGTTCGCAGTTTTGTTTCCGTATTTCGTCTAAATCTCTCCTCTTTGTGAGCGCACCCTACAACCGTGTGTATGCATTCAAAGCAAAGCATTATGGCTGACAACGTCACAGGATTCAGAGTAGAAACAACAATATTAATCAAAACTGTCTACGACAGAAGTTCAGTACAGTGTAAAAGACTCGCACGAGTAACTTACGGAACTCATCTATGATCAAGGTCTGCCTGCAAGCATGAGGTACTTGGAAAACGCTCAATTGTGCTACAAACGCGCGTATCTGAACTAGATCAGGTCAGCACGCGCAATCCAGATAACAACCAAAGAGAGATTTTCACTACAACGCAATATTTGGCTTGATATCATAGGGCGGTTATCGTCATGTGATGGATTAATAACAGCTAGAGATTCATACACAGATAGGATTGATTTGGATTACTCGAGTGACAATCGGTGACAGCAGCAAAGAGATCACCTGCCCAAGACTTGATGAATGTTCAATATACCATTTTAAGTCTATATGCTCAAAGAAGCTATTTTCATAAATGCATGTGGGTTGCAAGAAGCAGAATTATTCACAAATATATAACCACCATACTGAGTGAATGGAGGTCACTTACTCGCAATAAGGCTTGAGCAGTGGGACGTTTTTTTTCACTTTTTGTTAAAGCTGCTTTCAGAAAGCTGTGGAATTTCGAGGACCTTGATGGGAAAATAAACAAAGTAACACAGCCGAAGCAAAAATCACTTTTCCATAAGCAGTACATTTGAAGATAACGTGATGAATGGACCGATACAAGTCCATATAAATGCAATTAGCAAAAAGTGTGTGGAAAAGTTTGATAGGATTCATATAAGTTAGATTACCCCCACCAGACCGATAATAGTTTACAAAGACAGGTGGTGAAAAAAGCGACGTATCTAAAAAAAACTCACCAGCCTGTTTTGTTGCGGAGAGTGGGAGGCTTGTAGCTGCGCATGCCCAAAATCCGCAACGCTCTAAAACGGAGAACAAGAAGTGAAATGTTGTGATATATCTGATACAGCATAAAATACCGAACGATGAGTCAAAGGTACAGTTATTGTGAAAATAAAATGCTAGTCCACAGTTAACACACCACAGGCTGCACATCACTGTGACATGTGGAGCTGACAGTGTAATACTGTCCTATCCTGGATGAAATCAGTCGCGGTGACCGGGACTCACATCTGTAATGGGCATCGCTACCGTTGGAGTATCGTACTAGAAAATATCACATTAGTCTAACTTCGAATGAATACTTCTGCTTGTAGTGTCAAAAAATTCAAGCTTGTTTAGCGACTGATGGTGCAGTGGTTAGGGCTTAGATCATAACATTAAGGTCACCCGCCCCGTTGTCGTTCCGAATATCTTAGTCTGGTGGAAACATATACAGTGGGCTTTGAGAGAGTGTAAAAAAACACCTTCTTTTTGAGTTAATTGGTTTTAAAAAGTTAAACCCGAAAAACGTCATATCGGAATCCGTGGTACGCACGGATTATTGTTTGCCAGTATACTGGTTTTAGATCTACGTTGTCATGGTAATGAATACAAGTCTTTTGTAATTCTTTTCCACATAACTATGAAGCAGGCAACATTGTGCATACTAGGAACAACGAATACGATAATCAGGTTTGAAGTACCGATGTAGATTTGAACAATTCAAATGAAGAGGACCGATGGGAGTTACAAATTTTACATGATAATGTGCTTACTGTCATTCGACAAAACCAGGTAACATGTGGACTGTTCAAGCCTAGATGGGAGCAGTCATAATGACAGCTGTGCCGCAAACGGTTTTACCCTAAGTATAGAAACCAATTTTGATTTGGCGGTACTACTTCTGTAAGGCTTTCTTAACGGACTTGTAAAACAACATAACGCATAGCACTGGCAAATGCAAAGAAGTCAGAAAAAGTGATGAAACCCAAGTAGTCAGGTAGTGAGACACGGTCTCTCGAATACACCTCGGAAAGGTCTTCCCAGTTACTGTGCCGCTATCTCCCAGTTAATTAATGGGGGGTTAGAGAAGGATAACCACAACCAAAGGGTAATTCTGCTCTCTAAACGGTTGACTTTAACCTTGAGTATATTACTCTGCATAGTCGAAAAAACATCCGGGATGATATGGCCCTAAATGCGTCTGCCACGAACAGCAGTAAAGGAAAGTTGATGGCAGTTTATCTCACACAATTCCAAAATAAGTTAACCGATGTGAGAATTACTGAGAATGAGTTTTTGCTGTTAGATGGAAGACTTCAGATGAGCCCCCTTCAAGATATAAAAATGAAATTGTATGTGTGAGTGTCTTACAAGAACGAGCCACGATTTCCCTTAAAAGTGATGTTCAGCAGATTGATAGCGAACCATCTAAAAGCTCCGGCCCGTAAGGCAGAGGGTTGTAACTTCGTCGTTCAGACCACCTCCATCACATGAGCCTAAACGAGGATGAAACTGGTGAGAATGCCAAATTGACAGCTAGCAGCCTGAAACATTGAGAAGAACTATCGCGTTGATCTCTATTGGCATACCAAACACCCTAACATGAGCAAGATAAGTGTGAGAGTTACAGTTGAGAATAAGCCATGGTATTCAGCTTGACAAACAAGTGACAGAAAGATACCATACTGACATGTTGGGAGCAATTTTTTACTGTCAACAGAAAATGAAGACAACAAAAAATCGGCAGCTCAACGTAATCTAAAGAAGAAAACAGACTCTAACAGACTCTAATGGGATGCACAGTTAAAGCAGACATGACCGTATGTGCGTGGGTACGCATTCCAATCATACCCATTGTACCACGTGACTCAACGTTACAGTGTGAATTGATCTACAATGAGATCAGCGTGGAATACCAAGGCAAAATACGTGTCATCTGCGCCGAGTGAATGAGCAGGTAACTAAACTTTTAACAAAGTTGGGGAAGAAGACCGGAAAAGTGAAACGCCGGATAGGGATAAACAATTAATGTGTTATTATGTTTCAGTTTCGAAGGCTACGGTGCCACGGTTTAAAACAATCTTTTGAAAGGGAGGGTGACTGTATCGGTCGACAACAAGGCTAGGAAGGATGTACACGTGAGGTTGACAATGTAAAAGTATCGCAGATATGTACCCAACAATTGCGCATGAATAGAGGAGTAGTGAAATGATCTCCAAACATAGGCACAACACGAGTGGCCGGATTCGTTTCCCGATTAATCTGTCACAGTGACGAGAGTCAAAGAACGCCTGCAAATAAATGCCATCATGGATGGCTTGCGCTGCACCGCTTGCAACTCCGCTTACGCATTTTCTCAGACGCCTGAGAAAAATACACCGCATCAATAATGGGATATAAAATGGTTCCAGAACTAGAATGTTCCGCCTTGGGATAAACAAAACGGTAATCTTGCGTCTCGAAGAGTAACGCATCTACTTCGCCAATTGCTCTCAAGCCAAATCAAAAGATAAATAAGGAAAGTTATTTTGTTCAGCGCGAAAACATCGGTGAAGAAAAATACGATATATATATATATATATATATATATATATATATAGTGCATGGCGACACATATTACAGGGTCAGCGTACAATGGCTAACAAAAGTAATGGTCAGGGTCATCAAGTAGCCAATGAGCGTGGCTGATTCAAGGTTGTGCAGGTAAAAAAAGGTGACGGTCATTTCTGGATTACTCCGGAAACATCTATCTACTCTGATCAGCGAACCTATAAAAGGGAGGCAATGTTTCAAAAAAAGTGTGGGGATCGCTGACACGGTTGTCACTCATAATCCAATGACGTTCTAAGCACTTTAAAAACAAGTCGTCCAATCGCAAAACAACAGACTCTCCCAATGAAAACAAGTTAATTTTGGACCATTCGATGACAAACGGCTATTAAATTTGCTTCCTTCAATCTGACAATTGCATTAGAATCGGATCAGAGTCGCAACATGAGCAGACTTCCTGTTACTGAAAATAGACTTCCTGTTGCAAGAAAGCCGCCTCTGGGTATCGATCAATCAATCAACTGTACAGCTTGTACGCGTATGTCCAACAACAGCACGTCTCGAGATTTGGGAGCAGTTATGGATAATCCATAGCCAACTACGGTGTGAAAGTTCATAGGTTATTTCGACGTGGTACACTGTACCCACAGAGTGAACTGAATTGATGGAACCTGAATGAAAGAATTTTACAGTTTCCAGTAAGATCAATACCACGAATCAGATTTCCGGCTCGTTCTTGAGAGTCAGTAAATGGGGATAACGTTTGATGAATGATTACGGTGAATAGGTAGCCTATCATGAGATCGAGTGTACATGACGTATGAAAATCGGAAGATAGAGTTGGTTCGTATTTTAAGTCTGCATTTCCTTTCAATCAAATCCGGCAACAACCTAAGGAAATAGCTTGCGAACAGTGCAGTCGGCAGACACGATAATCGTGTTTCCCTGTCAAGAAGTCCGAGAAACTGGCAACCTTCAAGTCTACATTTGAAAACATCGGCAAAATGTAATGAGTCAGCATCTCATTTTAATTTTCGTTGTTCGTCCAGTCAAACGTATACTACAAATCGATGAATGATTTCCACTTTCTTACCCACACTAGCAATCGATTGTGTGGGTCGCTTAGACGGTAAATAGAGGCTAGGGTGAAATATCGGATAAAAAACTGCAGTTCTGCAGTCTGTTGAAAGTGGTGTTAGATACCAATATGATCGATATTCGATGAGTTCGGTGGACGATTACTGACGATAATAAAAGGTCTCGATGAGCAACAGAGATAGTCACAAACTGTATTCCTCTGCATGTAGCGTGGCATTTAGTCGCAAGGAAGAATCCATCGGAAGTGGTGAGTGGAAATAATATCAACCAAGCAGCAACCGTTGGGATTCGTGCCATTCTGCTGTGTATAGCCTACTAAAACATGAATGGAGTTCATCCAATGCGCACTGATTGTCGGTTTCAATGGTGTGCAACACTTGTAGGCAGTTCCTTTGATTGACCTGTCGCGAAAACTTAGGTCAGACACATCGAGATGTAACGATAAAGTTCGCCACTCTTCGAGGGGAGGGATCGTGTTGACGAAAGACTGGTGTAACCCAATAGAAACAACCGAAAATCGTTGGACGTCTTGACGCCTGTAAGTGATGTTTCTCATGAAGAATGGCTAATCGATTGAAGTATGCTCGATCGATATGTCGTTGTGCACACGATGAACAGAATACATGTATTTGTGTGTGGGAAACTGATTTTGCCCAACACAGAGAACGCTTTCGTCACGATGCAACACACGAATGACCGACGGCTTGGGCATTCAGAGACAGTTAACAGGATAAAGCTGAGATATCGGATGTGTTTCGTGCCGTTCCCTACACTGAATTATGGTCAAACCAACGAGGCGTAATCCATGCTTCATGAGTAAATCAAGAGAACAGCATCGCATCACGCGAAGCACGATGCGTAGAGTAAGATGCGCAAGAGTGGACCAATGGTAACCGGACATGGTTGACACCATTCTGCTGGCTGAACTTTTCAGGGACACAGAGTAAACGGCGTTCCCATATCATTACCCAGAGTCTCATGGTTACCCGAAGAAGCTGTATGGGTGACTCTTTGATAGTGGCTGACATCGGGACGACCTCTGATCATTTGGAATAGACCACAACAGCAACTAGCGACTTTCTCTCTGTGGAGAAGTTCAAAGGAATCTAAAGGAATTCCAGAACAGCTTTAGGAATTGGCCAAGACCGAAGAAGCGTCACTGGCGATGTTTTCAGCGCGCAAGTGCAACCATAACAAGACGACATCGGTTAACCCAAATTGTTCGTCCACTAAAAATCAATGCTCTCGTTCAGTTTGACGTCCGGGGTTGAAGGTCTAATGGGATGGCGACTCGCTCTACAGAGAGAACGTAATCACCGACATTAAAATGCAAGAAACGTTTCAAGAATAACTGTGCTAGGTTGGATGACATATAGCTGAACCTCAACAATATTTCACCTACTAGCCAGTACTCTGGATGAGAACCAACCAAAACCAAGACATCTAAAGTGACATTGAAACGGCACAGTTACGAGCCAGGTTTAGCTTAAAGTTCACGGTCTTGTACACAGCGTGAAGGCGATAGCAACGAAACACGCCAAAATGTGTAATGAGACGCGAAAGCTCCGATTGATCAGTCTTAAACTTGAACTACCGCTGTTATAGAACCGTCAGACATGTAGTGGGGAACACCACTCGTGTGCGTCTGGACGCTGACAGGTTGCTATCGTGTTCATGTGCAACAATATCGTGCCGTAATGTTCACCAGCAAAGATGCAGATCAACAGAGGCCGTACGGAACGCAAGTTTTGAACGGTCGGCAAGTAAAGAAATACGTGTCACGAAGGTGTGTAATCAATAGCAGTCGTTGACCTGGTAGGATATTATGTGCAACCTCACCAGATAACACCAGACTAGGTCTAATTCTACTAAGCGAAGTGAGTAAGAAGTTCACGATCCAAGGCCGCGGCACCATATGACCATCTAGTGGTATTTGAGAGCTGTTGATTAACAGCTCAGTAGTGCATTCTAATTGAGTGGACAATTGCATTTAAAACATACCGCATTGGTCAATCAATCGAGCAACTTAATAGGGCTTAATATGGGGAGAAAAGCACAAATAACCACAGCAGGTCTATTGAAACCTTAACGGTAGATGGACTAGATACTTCGGACGTTGAGGAGCATACCACATGAAGGCATGCATTCAACCGTCCTGAAGGGCCCCCGGATAAAATACCCTGGTCAATTCTCAAAAGAAATTCGCACTACACACATCACGTACAGTTGTTGCAAGATACATCGTATACATTCAGTGCCAAGTTCCTTCGTATTAATGTTATAATGTGAAATGGCGGCGAGGGCACTATGTCGGCAAGCCGCAAGCAGCTCGCCCAGAGGAGTGGAGGAAAACTTATTTCAGGCTTCACGGAGAATGGTGTACGAACCTGACGCTCAAACTCGTACGCTCCGTCCCCCGGGAATGAAGATATCATCTAGTTTGGTGATGAAGCTTTTCCGAACGAAATGCCCAAATTAGCAGACAACCGAACACTCAAAAACGAAAATGATCGTAATGCCACAACCACACTTGGTTTACGACCAAGCCAAACTAAGTGGCAAATTCCACGGCTGGAACGCAATCCAAAACAAACTAGTTCGGTTGTCTAACTTGTAGTCGATCCTAACTTTAATTTATTCAGTAACCGCACTTCCGGCAATTGACTGCGCTTATGAACCATCATTGGACGTTTAACCAGTCGCTGTTTTTGGTAAGCTGTGTGCACCGGCAAATAACTTCTACCTTCATTAGAAACAAACTAATTTCACAAGAGATTCACGTTCGTACTTGTATTAACCTCGCAGATTAATGATTTCCGACTTTAGGAAGTTATCTAAAGGGAAAAAGCAAAATTTAGCAAACGTTTTCAAAACGCATTCGACACGGATGAAGTAACGAACGCGTCAAGAACGTTCAAATAATCAACAAGAGTTCGTTGGAAATTTTCAATATTCCTTAAAAATGTCTTATTTTTTCAAAATTGACTCCAAGGGTTATTTTGGTTTTTCACGAGAAGAGACGCCAAATCTTAATGCTAGCGCCTGTTCTCATAATGTCTTCTGGTCGGCCGAGTCCACTTTGACTGCAGTAATTAATATAAGGATCTTCAACGTCAAGAAAACCCTCAAATACGTGGATGATGGGTTTCTAGGTGCACTTTAGTTTGAGAGCAAGTGCATTCACGACTGAAAGTGAGAGTTCTCTATGTTCTTCTGAGGCGTTAAGGTCCCTTACTACATGTTTGCTGTTCACATGTTGTGGGATTATATGCTGGCCATTTCTGCTTTTGGTTGACCATGCAGATCATAACGAAACCAAAAAGGTGATCTGGTGAGCAATCTGTTTTCGATTATTTGTTGACCAAACGAGCATGTGACAATCAACATCGTAGTAATTACAAAGCTGCAAAATTTAAAGATAATTTGTCCCAAAAAAGATGAATATTTTTAGACAGAAGCAGAAAAGAATCTGCGTTCACAGCATGAGCCATAAAGATCTGTACAACTGATTCGATTAATACCGAGCTAGCATGCTTACGGTGCACGTCTATAACTATCGTGAAAAATTTACTCACAGGTATGTGTAGGGGGAAACATCGAGAAATTACGTTCAATTGATGGAAAACAAACTAGTTTATATAAAACTCAGTTAGAAGCGCTCAACTTGTGACTCGTCAATTAAGTAACGTAACTGGAAAACAACAGCGTACCACATCTAACCATGTTATATGCGTGTAATTCAAAACGTACACCCCAGATGATCCGCGGATCAGACGACGCGGGTTACACAACTAAGCGCCTCAGTCAGAAGATGGATGAAACTTGTTCCATATAACTGAGCAAGTGAGAGGTGAGACTCACTTCGGGCGTCATTTCTGCGTGCTCCGTTGACTCTGTACCCCGAGTGCCGCTAGAAATGACTTCGCAACACATTTAACCGTCAGCCTTATCCTCGATAATAGAAGGATCAGATACTGTAATCTGGTAACCATCAACAGGCTCGGAATTTAATCACACAATTTAGAGGAAATCTTTCAGGGTGTACAATTACTCTAGACTCTGGTCAAACAGACGACAACTTCGAAAATCAGTTCGGACACTTTATTGTGCCCCAAGACAGAATTATTTGCAACCATTGAGTAAAAGGTCACTAACTAATGCGACAGAAGACACTAAGTACCGATGGGAAGTGATGGAAAACAGATTGTTTGTCGAACCATTGTACAGGACGTTCGGTTTTGAATTTTATACCAGTAATGGGCCTGTACACATTCATCATTAACAGAAGGACCACGTCAATATTAAGGTTTAGTATTAGCAGAATCACACACGCACACCTACGCACATGTGATAGCAAAGATGTCTCAATAAGTTTCCGGTTGCCGCATGGTAGCAAATAGATTAGTTCATAGTCGAGGCAAATAGTGATGAGAAGAGGTTAGAGATCACCGTTCTGGAGGACTTCAACCTCCACATTCAAAAGAGGGTGACGCCGGCAGTACACGGAGTAATTAACAACTTAGTAATACACTTTTCAACAGCAAAATTTTAAACACAAAACAGCACACCAGGTAATCCATATGAGAGCCTGCAACCCAGACGAACGATGAAATTGAATAGACAACCAAACGTTTTTTAATGAACACTGAATCCTAATGGAACTGTTACTACCAATCACCGTTGTCCGCATGACTGCCAACTGATACGACCGTACGGAAGCAAGGTAAATAACTGACAGAAAATCGATGCAACCGTCTGATCCGACTAATGCAATCGATGGAGACAAGGCGAGAAACCAAACGGCCCATAATACATTTACAAAAAATCAATCAAAGAAGTTCGGTATAGGTTAGGTAAACATTTTAACATCAGTCGACAGGATGCAAGCACATGGAATAAGCATAGTGTCACGCATAGCAGAACAAAAGGAGAAAACAAGTTGGTGCACTCAAAATACGAATAATTTTACACACGGATGCCGGTGAGTATGACCCTGAGAAATACCTCACAAGGTTTCTAACTACAGAAACTTTTCGTACCTTGGTGCCTCAACTGGGCGGCGCGTTAAATGGACTGAAGCAAGCCTCTGTATTAGCTGTCTCATTGCCAGGTGATTGTCTGGCCGTTACGCTCTAGCCGACCTAGGGTTCCACAAACAAATCTCGGCAAGTCAAGCGGTTTGTGGTATACAGAACATGTCCCAGATCGACGGCGGCATCGGGTATTAAATTGGTCGCATTACTACGTCCAAAGGTCCGTTGTCTGATATCCTCATTGAAAAAATGGCGATTCTACCACACAAGAGCAATCAGGCGTAAGCAACGACTGTCAGATACGGATAAGTGGCGAACATCCTCCGTTTCAGAAAATCACGTTTTGTAGCCATATGGTGGGACAGAACTAACACTTGCAGAACACACTCATCCTTTCGTACAAAGGCTCACATCTTTTCGTTACTAGAGGTGGTGCGTGCAAAATAACGCCAGTCCAAAATCAGGATGCGGATGTTGTTCGCGGTAATCACATCACCAGCAGCTATCTAGTTAAATTGAATTTCTCATCATCGTTACGAGCTCTTCAACAGTAAGGTGCAGATACATACTCTCATCAATATTGACTTGAAACCTGCACTTATGAAAAGGAAACTATTTTATACGGATAAAATGACACTCCAACGTTTTGAGCTGCCTGTGAGTCGCCACGTCATCAGCATAATCATAATCATGAAGTACAGGAATATTCACCTTCTAATGTTGCCTTTAGGGTGGTATCCACGAAAAAGCTAAATAGAAGCAACGATAATACGCAAACTAGCCGATTACCGCTGATAACCGAAAGTGATTCTAATAGAGCTATCTGGACGTCTACTCATCTCGACGTGTCCACAGAACTTAACAAACACACCACCGAAAAAAACAATATGGAAGACAAGACCAGAGAGCAATCACGCTAACGGAATAGCAAACGCTCAGTGAGTGTTTAAGAACACAACACATCGTTCCAGTAACGGTGTCCAAACGCTGTTTAATAAGCAACAGAAACCTGATCAACACGGCCACAACCAGGACGGAAATCGGCATGATGTTTTCTTATGCAAGTCAATGTGAGCGGTGAATTCTTACGAGAGATCAAGGAGGTTAGAGAATTCAAAGTGGTAGAAACCAGATCTAGACCTCGGCGACTAGACCGGACATCGAGAAAACTTTTTGTGAATGAGAACAACAGCAGGCACACATTGAACACATGGAATAAACTCTCAAGGTCATACCTCGCCATTAAGGCAGATTAGTTGGTGAGTGAGCATGGTGCCACCATTGCGAAAAAGAACCGAGTCCGAAAGTGCTTTCGGGTCATGAACTTCTGCTTTGAACGGGAAATGCAGTTGAAAGGACTCTGTTCAGCACACAATGCATCGCGATTAACGGTATACTGAATCGCCGGTTCATTCGCAGATAGCCTTGCTGATATACAGCCTTTTATATCTGTCGCTCGGATAATCCGAAAGATAGTCCAGTGGTTACCCTTGGATATGCCTGTTTGCACCCTTGAAGCGCAGTGATTTCACCAAACAAATGGCCTAATCTTTAGGTGTCCGAATTTTTTTTCTTGAAAGCGTTTACAAGCAACACTGAGTTTAAGATTAGCACAGTAGCAAGGGAGCGTAGAAAATGTTGAAGTGGTGTCGGGGGATCAAATACCACGCTTGAAAATCCAACACAGCGACTCCGCCTTTAATCACAGTGTTAAGAGTTAATGACCAGTGGTCACTGATATTAGTGAGTGGGACGTGTTGGTATTAGGTCAGCAATGCCCGATGCGTGAGTTTCGTGAAGTGAATATATGAATGTTCATTGCATTGCAAGACAAAATCAGTTCTACGCGAAGCGCGGTGATAACGAGGACGGACGCTCCGGAGCGATCGAGTCTGTAATACAACCGATTTAACGATGAGTGGTAGTAATATGACCGATCCAAACTCAAGGTTGAATAGCATGGGGAAGAAGTCAAATCAGTGTCGGTTATTACGCTGAAATGTGGTAATCGTCAAGAGTGGAGGAGAGATACCACACGGGTGAAACGGACACTTTGTTCTCCGTACGAGTGGGTGCTGAGAGGGAAATGCCCAACAGAACTGCTTAAGTTCACGCCTAAACAATTAATGAGAACCCATGTCATCAGTGTAATGCTCTCACCTTAAGAAGGTCAGGAAAGTGTTGGTGAAACGTCTACATGTAAATAAAACTCTCCGATGCCGGCTAACACAGTCTGCGACAAAAGAATCTGGTTCCATAGGTAACGTGCTTTGGACTATTACCAAGCACCGACTTAGGATTCTGATATTCATCTACGCACATCCCCGTTTTACAATCGTATGTCAAAGCGAGAGACTGCTCACGTTCAAACATTTTTTGGTACCTTGGCGTGATGGTCAGGCTCGTACACTGTTTTGATTCGGACGACTATGCTGACTAAGATTTCGGCCCTTCCAGATTCAACCATGTTAGCTAAGCTAAAATGGCGATGCCAAAACAAAATGAAATACATTCGTAGCATTGTATGTCGCACTACCGACAGCATAGCAGTGGTCAGGTAATGAGGCACGACTCAATGAGCACACAGAAAAACATTTTTCTACGTTTGTGACAACGCTGTCTTCCGAATCAGCGACAAGAGGATCAGAAAAGGTACCCTCAGACACTCCGACTGTCCAACGGTTGACCATGACTGCTGGTATACTATCCCGTGAGGTCAAAAAATCAGCATGGATTCTCAGAAACATGATGTAGGTTACAATACATCTAAGCGCAAGTTGTGCGTGACTCAACAACCTGACAGGGAGTCCTCAGACTTCACGGCATTGGTTCAATCAACACGAACGTTTGCGTTTTCTCTGCCAGTGTGCTACTCACAAGTTAGCCACTACAAACGTTCGATCCTGGTTATATACGAACAATAATACGACCTGGACGCACCCACAAAGCGGTCGTCAACATTAGCTTGATTACGCGATCGTACGAGAGTGAGAGTG
Organism: Paragonimus westermani; assembly: GCA_008508345.1. Lineage (NCBI taxonomy): Eukaryota > Metazoa > Platyhelminthes > Trematoda > Plagiorchiida > Troglotrematidae > Paragonimus > Paragonimus westermani. The sequence continues at coordinate 178,822 of QNGE01000128.1, forward strand.
GCGTGTGAGGTTGAATGTGCCACGGATCACAGGCTAGTCAGGACCAAGCTGTCTATTCATGTTTGCAGACCTGTTTATTGTAGACCATCCGGACAACAGTGAAAACTGGATGTTAAACGGTTTGAGAACCTAAAGATGAAGACGGTATCTCAGCGTGCAACTGCCGTTCGTTTGAAAGATATTCCCGTATTCACTAACTTTGACGGTATGTGGCAACCCCCAAAGAACAACAGTCATCAAAGCAATCAGTATTCAGTGCCACAAACGCCCAGACTGGTCCGATGACAACGTAGCTATACCAGCTTGATGAGAGAGGAAAATGGAGCATTTACCGCTTTCACGAAGGACTTGAGCAATTTAGATAAAAAGCCACGTTCCAGAGTGATAGCAGTCAACTCACCGAGTGGTTTCGCGGAATCATAGCTGATGAAACAAACAAGGTGAGATGATGCAAGGCTACGCTAACCGCTGACGATACGGAATTCGACTACAAGTTTAAGGTGGTTTTCAGCCTAACCATCCAGTCTACTAAATCACCGAGCGACGGGGAATCCGGCTACTCGTGCACTCAACCAGAGAACATCACAACAATCATTATGCAAGTATTTGGGTAACCTAATAAACCAGCGGCTACCATCAATTGGGTCAAGGTTTCACTTGTGCTCTCCCCAGACTTAGCAGAGCTACATATAGCTCTGGGATAACTGCGAAACGGAAGGGTAACCACTGAAGATAAGTTGCCAGGGAAACTCCTGAAGCACGGCAGCCCGGTTTTGGAGCGTTTTTCCCTCCCGTTGGTTCGCTCCAACTGAGAGCAAGAAGTTCAAGAGTTTAAGGAAACCCTGATAGTACCTTCGTTTAAAGGTAGGGGGAACGACTAAACCATTGACAGTTATCGAAGTATCAGTATAATGAGTTACGCAGGGAAGATACTGGAAACAATCCAGCTAGCTGGATTGACTCTGTGCGGGGGGTTTTGGAAGCCAGTCCCCGAGGAGCAATGTGGGCCTCACGCGAACCGCAGCACAATCGACATGGTGTTTGCGGACTGACAAATCCGGGAGAAGTTCGGTGAACGCAACAATTCATTGTATGATCTCTGTGAATTTCACCACGGCGTCTGATCCCTTGGGCCGAGAGACATTGTGGATGGCGCTTTGTAATTACGGATGTCCAGGTAAGTTCTTCATTTTAATTAGACTGCTGCAAGTAGACATGAAGTCGAAAATATAGAAGTGTGGATCGGCCTCTGGTAAGTTTGCCATTGTAATTGGCGTGAAGCAGGACTGTCTTCGCTCAACCCTGTAGTTGATCGCAATACCACAAGTTACTCTGCGGAACTCGGAGGATGGTGTGGAGGTTGAATACTGCACGAATGATTACCTGCTGAACATACGACGTTTCAGCGCCCCAACTCGGATACGTACTTCGACAATGCGAACGTTGTTGTGTGCAGATGTGCGATAGCTCAGTCCCTTCTATCCGCAATGACTAAGACGCATTTTAGGTATTAGGCGATCGGATATGGTTGCAGATATTGAGGAACTTCGGCGAGTGGTCAATACTCAATCAGATACGCTGGCCAGAACAGGTCCATAGAATGTGGGACGAACAGACCCCGAAGCAGCCGCTGTAATGGTAACCGAAACCAGTTAAGTAAAACACGAGTGGGATAGCCGGATGTTGTCTAAATAAGTCTTTCGTTTAATAATGTTGATTTTAGATCACGGGAGTACCTAGTCTTGAACCGGACGGTTTGCAGAAATATGATCCTGATAGACGCCCGAAGGTTCAACGAGCGACAGTTACGGGGCCGTGAATTAAAATGCACTTACACGCAAAGGAACTATGGGTGCCATAGGTCGTAGTGACGTGACTATATGGTGTTGCGCGTAATGTGGCGGCGAATGCGCTGGCAGTCTCGGATTAGTGGGCCATTAACGTACTCGCAGTACAACGTCGACGAAGAGACAGCGGGTGCGTTAGACTCTGTTAAGCTATGTCAGTTCTGTTCGTTTATCGCTCGTATCGACCATTGACCAGTCACTGGGCAACTTACCCGCTTCCCTTTTCAGAAACATGGGTCTCTGTGGTCATTTACCTTTCGTTTTCTTAGGCTTTGCTGATGCATTGTACGATAAACGTTTTATCAGTCCAACCTTACGTTTTAGTTTTCTTCATCATCCTTCCCAGAGTACAATAATATAGACTCCTATATTGAACCACTTCTTGCCTCACATTTTCACTTTTTTTCTTCCCAGTTTTGATCTTATCATTGGAATCTCTCTCAGCTTATTTTCCGAGAGATCCGGTTTTCACTTTCACACTAGCCTACAAACTGGCTGGTTGAACACAAAGGTCTCACATTTACATGACTTCTGATCCTATTCCTTTGGTTTTACACTGCATAAGTGTATGTGAGTGGAACCAGTAGTGGTGCATTGCAAGCTGCTTGTGGTAAATGTTATGCACAGGCGTTCCTTGGCTTCGGTCACTGTGAGAGGCTAATCCGAAACGAATGCCGCCAACCATGTTCAGGTTCGTAGGTGCTAGGAACTGTGAGTGGACGATTTCAATTCATACTTCGAAATGGTAAACAGATCGTCCGCTAGTGGAGGGTGGACATACAAAATGGAAGCACCTAGATCAGAGTGATGGAAACTAACAGTGGCATATATGAGGAACTGCGTAAATTCGGAGGCGAGCAAACAGTGTATAAACAACCGGGTAGAGCATAGGTACAAGGCATGGTAGACACTTTTTGCCGGTGATCCTGACATGATTATAACGAATATGCGATCAACTCAGAAACAAAACCCAGGAATTCCGTGCCATATACACTGACGTTTGTAAACACTAATGCCGAAATTCATTCTGGAACATTTCTCGAGCCAACAACTGACAGTTCCTTCACAAAGTACCATCTGCAGACTACCTACGGACAGACTCTCATGAGGATGTCACGGAGGCAGACATCGACCAGTTAGGCATTGTGTAGTACAGAGATCCGCCCCACAGACAGCACACATGCACGCAAAAAGCCATACACACCGAAAGGGGCTTACTTGCAGACAATCGAGTATTCACGTTGAAAAGCAACTAACATTTATTGACGTAATCCGAAAAATCAACCCCATGTACGAAACAAAAACGCGCTTCCTGTACTTACAATACAATCGTCTGCTAGCAGAACACACCGGTGGCCTGGGTGGACGAGGTCAAGTGTCGTATACACAAAAGAATGACTAGGTAGCGCGTTCTAAAAAAAATTCAAGACGTACGTGCGTGCATATACCAGCACAGACGGTTCAACGTACTTTTGCTCCCACACAAACACACATTTACGTGTAAGCAAACACATTCCGCGTTCTTGAAGGGTGTGTACACTTGATCGTGACCCGATGGTGAAAACCTCAGTCTAACTGCGGTTGGCACGATGGCCTCACTGAGTGTCGGTCACTCAACGCAAACTGAACCACATGGAAGGATGCCAAGAAGATGATCAATTCAACGGAAGGAAATGATCCTATATACTACGACAGTTCAAACGGCACACATTGCACTTCAGATGGGTTGGACGATTGCCAGAAACCAGACAGTTTTTCGAGACTTTTTGATCAATCCCTATTGAGAAAATACTCAGTATTACACATTTTATGAGACTTTGCAAACGTCTGATACATATTATCTCAGTTCTAAAAATCAATACCGCACTGTTCATCTAAGATGGGGCAACCTCATTTCCCAACGAAAAAGCAAACTCAAAATCTACGGTTGTAATTCATACTAAAATGGTCTGTAGGTTCTAAAAATCACCTCATTGGATGAAGATCAAATAGTGGTGGCTGTAATTCCGCGTATTCCATAGCTGTAATCCCCAGGGCCCATATGTCACACTTCTCATCATAGCCGCCTTTGCGCTCAACTGCAGCGACCTCGGGAGCCATCCTGAATGAACACAAGATTAAAAACATATCAGGAATACTTTTTAAACACAATCGCGTGATGCGTAAGTTGTCGGAGTCAGAATAAAAAACGAATAAACTGGCTGGGCTGAATGGGTTAAACAAGATCGTTATTATTGAAGCTACTTAGCTTAAATGGCACGCATACTTGCATCACATGGAGCAGAATGTGCTTGATTAGGCTCAACAATCAAGCCAGAAATGTTATACGAATAGAACTAAGTAAACGAGTAAAAATCCGACAAATCAGATGGCATGTGAAAATGTGACGAACGATTAGCTTGTGTTCAAGCCCCAATGTTATTGCGCTTCTTTTATGACTGGGGAGCTCCGTAAAGTGTTTCAAATGTTAACACTCCAGGAAGGAAATAATTGGTACACACTCACGGATGGAAAGTCGGGACAAAACACTCGTTTTTGATGAGTCCAACGAGCATTTCTGTTGCACGACTAAGCTACTTAACTTGTAGTAAGCCGTTGGATGCACAAATCAGATTATCAGGAGGGTGAATCTCTGAGGAATTGAACTCTGTCGTTCGTCGACTATGGTAGTGTAGAGGGGCTGAAAACTGCCATAATTCGCATACCGTCCATCCAGAGGTGGACGAATTTACCGTCGTAGCCTTTACAGGTAGTCGATCATCATCCCGGGTGTCCAAGTACGGGGGTCCCCTCAGGCCTTTTGACGCACGCTTGTAAGGTCCTTCCGTCCGCTGTCAGTGACTTTTAGGTTGATGGTCCGAGAAGACTAAATCTCCATACACTAGTGGCTTCCCAGAATGATAAACAATGGTAGAAGCATAGATGCCAACAACCAAACTGTCCACCTGCGCGGCTTCAATCCGATCATGCGAACAGTACACAATTTAGTTACGGCACAGTGACATCGGTCCTTGGCGTACGTTCAGGCGCGAAAACACTGAGTAATGCGGCTAGTGCCTATTGGGGTTACTATGAAATGAAACTGTTCAATAAACACGTGCGAGGTAAATGTTTTGGATCAATGTAGAGCCCGCGAATCCACCTCACGATAAAATGACACCCCATCTATTGATAGTACAGTACCTACCTAACGAGGAACATCTCAATGGGGGATAAGTGTTTCTTTTAAAGAGGGGCATTCCATTTCATGAGTATGATAACGTAATCCTTTTAAAACAATCAAAACGGTCATGCGTTCCTGATCGATAATGGGGTCTCATTGTGACTGTGCTTATTACCTTTTAATACAGTAGGCTCTCTAAAAGGCAGTATACTGTTGAACGACTCTAAGTTGTGGCAAGTTATGAAGATTTAGCAATCCTCTAAAGACAGTGAAGCATCACACGTTGAAGTGAGAAGCAAAAATGTCTGTCCTCAAGACTAAAAGGGAGAAGATAAAACAACCGGTACTACAACTGAAGGTATCTGCCGCAAAGCAGCAGTATGATTGTATGCCACCTGGGATATTTCAAGCTACACAGTTCTAGACAGCACAACGTTATATCCACCGTGGCAACCCAGGTAAGAATCTAGCTAGCAAGAGTAATATGGAGACGACTGCACCAATTACTATTATGGCAATCCGTAGTTTGCTTCATCCTACTTAAGAGAATAGTAGAATCTATGAGTCCAACAAAAGAATATCAAAAATAGTGGAGGTAAAACTGTAAGACCAACTTGTACTGCGTAATTCTGCGAAGGACTAACAAAACGTGCTTCCGTCATTTCGGCTAAACGCCTTGACGTCGACTGGTACGTTTTAAACGAGGCATTAGAACACGACGCAACCCGAACTGCCCTATACCCAATTTACAGTAATGAGAATTTCGTCACCTAATAACCTCACAGGATCGAACTCAGAAATGCATGCCAGTCATCTCCCGACGAAACAGCTATGCACTCGTGATATAAGGTGTAAGAACTGAAGCATTCCCTTAATGGGAAATTGCGATCCCAACCAGAACTTAAGAAACGGAGGACAACAAAAAACGTTCCAACAGCTGAATGTGGCAGCCAGAGTACTATCCAGTATGACCTCCCGAACGATGAAAGAACGACTGCTGTTGGTGCGTCAACTGAAGAACAGTCCCTTCCTTAGCATACCACCAGTAAATCCATCCAGTGGCGGAGGTTGGTTACGAGTCCGAATGGATGCAACCTCAAGTCAATCAGTGAAACCAAACCTATCCGCCATTACTCACGCGAGATGACGGTCAAACGATGATGAGTGCCGAGTGGTGCGACCAACCACGGTGGCCAACATCGTGCAACCGCCTGGCAAGCGCGAAATGACCAAAAAACAGAGCAACATCACTGGATGAAAAATCAACAGCAAGAATACCAGACAAATGACAAACCGTCCAATGAGCTTGAGCAAGTCTCAGCCAATGAAGATCGGCGAACCAGCTGAACAACAAATCGGAATACTGAACATGAGTGCAGTTTTGTTTTGCACCACGATATATTTTGATGAGAACAATCTTGGTTTTGATTTCACAGAATCCTTCGAGAGACAGAAGCCAACAAGCAGGGTAGCAGTCAGCAGTGGACAAGCAATGATTACAGTTCCGATAAGATGAAAATTACTCGCATTTGATTGCAGTGTTTGCATACAGAAAGACTTTTCAGTCAGCCCCTTCCGAAAAAAGCACTAGATTCAAGTTCCCCTTTGTTAGAACCTGTCAGTGGTGCATATCATTACCACGATCGGGACTATAATTTCGGCCGCGCCTTCAGGAGGCAACCGAGCGGATCACTGCGTAACTTGCCTCACATTAAGCACGATTGAATCACCGTAAAGAAACGCCTACTACAATCTCGTGCGAGTAATGCCCATATTGTCCGACCGCCTAGGCAGGAGATACGGTAGCTGTCCAAAGAGTTCTAATTAGTGACTGCACGTCTAGGACTTCGATCCAAGTTGGAATATAAAAAAATCAGTCAACTTGTTGCCACCAACGTGGTTAGGATATGAACGGCTGGCGAGCTATGGCAAGAGCGAAACTAGTCTAACGCTTCTTTTGAATAGGGGCTGATGGGGAATTTCATGAAAATGCGACGGCGGCGATCAATTGTTAGTGATGTTCAACAACCAGATCCTCTCCCACTTATCAGTGACTCCAGTTCCGGAGACGTTGAATGTGGAGGAGAATGCATTGACTGAATGCTGGGGGCTGTGGAAAGTCAAACGACAGGACCCGGCCGTATTGACCCAAATGGAAAATCGGCCTATGCCACATCAGCTGGCAATGTTTTGCAGCGCGCTTGTAGACGCGCCGCAGGTGCCTAAAACATTGTACTTTGGTCCAGATGAAAACGATCACGATTGGAAAGTTCACAAAAATAAGTTTAGACAATTGTGTGGAGGTCAACAAAATGAAACCCGTCAGCCTCTCGTGTTATCCGGCAGGAGCCGCCTACCCAGTCGATCGATACCTATGTCACGGAACTCAAGTCAAAGGCACAACCATACCAGTTCGGTAGTTGAATGCTCGACCCGTTCATTCGAGGCAGGGTTATGGTAGAAGTCCGGAACGAACAACTCAATCGAAGACTTCGACGAGAGAAACTTATCATTACCACAGTGTATTGATGCAGGCAAAAACGAGCAGGCGACCAAGTTTCAATGAAAATATCCGAACCCTAAGAAGACAAATGAGCTGAATGCAATGGAATGATCTCAGTTTAGAAGAAGCAGATTTGCGTCAGGATCCTTCCGCTTTTTGCAGGAGGAAGAAATCTATCGAAGAAAACCATTTCGTCAGCAACTTAGAAGGCCACGAAAAAAGAAGTGCCGTTCATACAAAGTTGACTGTTAACGGTTAGTCGGTGAAATCATCACTTGACTCACGGGCAACAGCCAACATTCTCCTGATAAAACGTCATAAGACAGAAGACATCAGGTGTACTTTGATTCGCAATGTTACCGTAAATAGGTGGCCTGAAGACAGGAAATCGCTGCCAATGGAATTGACGCCTTATGCTAATTTTCGAGACAAAAACGGTTCACGCAAGGTTAATATTCAAAAGAACAAGATGTTGATTCCAAAGGCTATGCAACATTCTATGCTGGACAATATTCACCCTGCTCACTAAGGCATGAGTAATGGTACAAGAAGAGTCCACAGACTACAGTTTTGGTCTGGTACGTCGAATCAAGTCCGGGCTTAGAAATCTAGGAGTCCGGTATGTCAAAAGCACTGGTTTCGCCAAAAAAAGCAAGCGATGATTGTGCGCAAAGTGTCGAGGCAGAGAGTGAAAATGAGCGGAAGAGATCCGCAACAGACTCGAGCACTGATCATAAGCAGGGAGGTATTCTGTACTGCAAAAAATTTTGATCGGAGCCCAATACTAGTTTTCATTTCACAGAATGCCATTTAACAGTTAGACTACCTATACTGGTTGATTAATCGTCAACGACGAGCACGAAAAGTATACGTTTGAGCCTACAGTAAGTAGTACTGCATTTTATATTCACCACCGACGCCTGTACTCAATCATAAGGTTTCGTTCAACATCCATTGCAGATTCCTTGTAAAGAAGTGAGGTATAATGGTGAGGTTCGTTACACTGCAAGATAAGCTTAACACACCGTTTGTTTTAGTTCAATAAGATAGCTCGCCATATGAAAGATGTCTTTGTAAACAGCAGGCGATAGTAAGCCTGGACCACTAGAACCTTCTCGTAATTTCATGAGAACGATAGAGTAGCGGACAAGATTTGTTTTCTGTGTTTGGTCATCAGGTTAATTACAACGCAATAAATATGACAGTAGCAGCTAAAGTGAGTCAGAAGAACGGTAGAGCGTTAAAGGTCTGCACCTTTGACAATTTACAAACTGAGCTAGACTTTCTACAAGAAGTGTTCATGCACAATGGCTACCCTATACGTTTTATTCAGAAGGCGATACAGGCGGTAGAGTTGGAAATTAAGCCATCATTTGTGAATAAGAAAATTGCGTTTATTAGTCTTCCTTTCAAAAGAGATCCCATGACCGAAGTTATCTCAAGAAAGCTGAGAAAGTCAGTAGAAGCAACATACCTTACCGTTCAATTGTGCGTGAGTTTCCGTTCAAAACCCGTTATCATGTCACAACTCAAAGACAAACTTCCATGTACCAGTTGTGTGTATTCACCTGTTTGCTCGTGTCGAGCATCATATATTGGATGTTGTGCAGATGTTGGGAAGATTTAGCGTTGAACCGGACGGCCTGGAGGAATACGGTTCGGGCGGGCGTCCGAGCGTTCAACGAGCAACTATTGCGTGGTCGCGAGCGGAAGCGTGCGGTACGCAAAGGAACCATCGGTGCCATAGGTCGCGGTGACGTGACTATATGGCGTTGTGATGTGTGCGGCCGCGAATGCGCTGGCCGTTTGGGGCTGGTAGGTCACCAACGTACTCATAGTACCCCGTCGGCGAAGAGGCGGCGAGTACGCTAGGCTCAGGTAGGTCAAATCGGTATACCTATTCTACTTCTGTTAATGACTGCATCGGCCAACATCGTGGTCATTGACAATTAATCCGCTCTTCTTTTCAGAAACCTGAGTGTCTGTGGTCTTCTACCCATTCTTTTCTCCGGCTTTGTTGATGTAATGTATGATGAATGGTCTGCCTGGCTTTTCATAGTCCAATGAGAACTTTGCTTTTCATCCTTATCTTCTCTGGGATGCACTAACCTGCACCCCTATACTGCAACGCTTCTTGTATTACACTTCAAAAATCTTTCTTCTCAGTGTAGATCTCGTCATTGCAGCCTCTCTGTTTAGTTTCCGAGAGATAAGAGTTTCCTTTCCTTATTAGCCAATCAAGTGGCTAACCAGCATTGGCCGGCTGGACAGAAAGGCCCCACTGGCACACCTCCCGGTCTTATTCCTTCGGGTTTACACTGGATATGTGGTGTGTTGGTGGAACTGCAATTGGTGCAGCGCAAGCCAGTTGCAGTGATGGTTAAGCGCAGGCGTCCTTTGGCTTCGGTCACTGTGACAGGCCAATCCGAATCGGATGCCGCCAACCGTGTATATTGGTCGTACTACAAGGCGATTGTCTGACAGAGTGCGTGAACATCATTCTGCGTGGTTGAACAGTGGTGTGGTTAAAATGGTTTCGAATGCGATTGTTGCCAATTTGACCGACTTCAATCATTCTGCCAATAATAGAGATGCTTTTCAGATTGTCTATCGAGTGCCAAGGAATCGATCAAAAATGGTGAGATTCCGAACGTTGACCGTTGGTGAAGCCATTACCATCCAACTGTGCAACCCTGACCTTTGCGCTCAGAAGTTCGCATGGACGTTTAACCTCCCCTGCCCACAATTAATCAAACCCACGAAATGGAACAGTGACTGCGTAACTGATAACAAACACGCTGTTCACAACCTATATTGACCGTTTTTCTGACTCACTCTAGTTGCTGTTTTCATATTCATTGTGTTGTAATTAGCCTGATGAGCAAACACAGAAAGCACGTTTTGTTCGCTACTCTGTCTTCCTCGTAGTTCATCGGATGCTCAAAAGCATCCGTTGAAAAGCCAAAAAACCCTCTTTTCCAAACTGGTCAGTTCACTTTCTCGTGGTGTCCCTTGGACAGAACAGGCAAAAACTGAAGTACCAATCACTTGACAGTAACTTCACATCCAAACCACTGTAACCGTACATTAAACATGCCCCGGGATTTTTCCTCAAGATATATATACATATATGTACGCATTTATATATTTATATAAATACATATAAACCTCATGGGGCATACGTGCTATAGCAAACGAAGGAAAATTTTAGATGTATGCCAAGGATAAAGATGCACAAGAAAGATATTGAATTGCAGTACAGAGATAGTCCTAGCACACGTGCAATTGACATCTAGTCTTTGTCACCCCAGACAGCATCCTCAAGTAAGGATGAGCATTATGTTTCAATGCCACTGATTTCATGACTCAAACCCGGGCAGTACGTAGACCATCATTCATTCACAACGGTCGGGAGTACGACCAAACGATACTGCAGTTCAAATAGCCGTTCATCGCAACAGAGTCGCGGAGAAACACAATTACCAAAGAGGTAACTAAACTGAAGAACAAGAAATGTGTAATTGTAAGTACGTCATGAACTGCTGAACAGTGCTACCCCGGGTAACGTTTCTAACCTATGACGGAAGTGATAATAAAGTTCCCAACCGGATAGGCGATACTTGCCCAAATTATACAAAGGAATAAACAAAGTCACAATATACCGTGACCACGTCATTCTTTGACAACTCCACTATCAGTGGTCTCAGTAATCAACGCTCGATGCGCAAACGATTAGCTGGAATATGGAGTACGTTCACGAAACAGCGTATCGCGCAGCTGCAATATCTAATCAACAGGTCGTGTATCCCCCATATATGAGCTGTTAAACGGTTGGCTTTTTCAAGTAACAAGTTGACGTAGTGTAAGCAAGTTGGAGAAGTCAACAACAGGTCGCACATAGGCATTATACAATTTTCGTTTCAGTGACAACCAGATACCCCTTCGACCCCACCAGTGGCGTAAGTTGGTATAAGCAACGCAAACCTTTGTTGTTTTCGCTGACATCCCATCAACAATACAGTAAGTTGGTGATATAGTGCTACCAGGAATTAAAAACGGCCCAAGGTCTTGAGCAATAAAAAACGCGAGGGTGGGAGTGCTCCAGCACCGTTGCGTCGTCATTTCGCAACTGGCATATGCGAGGCGTGTTCCACACATACTTGCCAGGTCGCTACTCTTGTTCTTCTTCAGAATAATCACCATGTCTATGGCAGGGAAGCTAAGTAGGGCAATGTCATCTACATACTCTAACAATGTCAACTTCTTAGCAGGAAGGAATTCAACACCAAGCTCACTGGACTGTTCAAGCATGCTTCCTAGGATATCATTTATGATCAGGCTGTCGTGTACAACGTATCCCACCACGTAAAAACGGCCAGACGTGGCAATCGTCGTGTTACCGCTCAAAAGACATGTCAAACCTAACGAGGCCTGTGAGACAAGATCACTATACACAGGGATCAACAGGGTCTGTCCATTGTGGGGACATGCCGAGGAACTTCGGTAGTGCTGGTAAAATGTTTCAACACACACATCGGTGTTGCTTTGGAGACTCCGATGAACAGAACGGAATCCTGTGAACAACCACCGCACGCATGAGCCACACTTCGCAGTCACACAATAAGACTGCTTTAAAAAATAACGGTATATGCCGGGGAATTCACATAACTCTCGATTACCTCGACACAACAGACGGCATATGTTGGTCGACATCATTTAACCCTTAGCTACATGGTTTATGTTCTCATCAGACACTACCTGTGCAGACAGTTTTGTAGGTACACGAACCTCTCGACTATCTTTAAGTCTTTCATAACAATTAAAAAGTGCGCAAGGTTCAGTCAATCTTGTGAGAAGGCTTTTCATTTACACAGTGCGCAAGTCCTCTTGTACTGATGACTGTGGCCTGTAATTCGTCTGATATGTTACGGGATTCCCGTGAAACCTCGAAGCTAGAAACAATGTTGTCTGCACTAGATTTCGACACCTAGCACGTTAGTACATTTCCACATGGGCATGTTGGCAATCTGCCAGCGTGCACTCTTTTATCTCGTCTACTGGATATTTATCGGGCAGACCTCTTGCTGATAAGCAGTATCACAGTGCAAATCTGTTAGCTAAATCAGACTCCCCTTGTGTCTAGCAAACGGTTATCCACCTTCTATGTGAATAGCAGTGCTCAAGCGTCAGGTGAATCCGAAGGTGCGACGATACAGTCATCAAGGATTTAGTGTTCATGCATGAAGGTTATTCAACAGAATAAAATAGCTGCAAACCGTTTCGATCTAATGAGAATCTGCCCAACTTCTAGATGGTTTGTACACAAATAGCATAAATCTTCTTTGAAAATGGAGACAACGTTACTGAAACCAATCAGCCTGAACAACTTCAGTAACCTGGAGCAGAGTGCTTGGTCCTATCACGAGAGTTGATCCTCCAATTGTATGGAACCAGAAGTTCGCCTGAGTTCGGTATCTTGTGACGTTTCAGGAACTTCGTGTTAAATGAGGATTGATTTCGAGGACTGGGACAAGTCTGCATACGAATGAGCACAGAAGGTGCCCTAAGGCGGTCAAAGGCGCATGTGGTCGGTTAAACTGTCGTTGGAGATGCCTAGCTCAGCGTTCAAAGAGCCGTTGGAGGCTCTCGTCAGGTTAGCTTTTGGATTCACAGAATGCTTTGTTCATGCCTGCTTCAGTGTTACTTGTTGTTCTGAAAGTTTCCGGTAGCTCACGTTTGATCTGGATGACGCGTTAAGAGCACCAGGTCTTGAAATGCTCTCAGTTGTTTCGGGTTCTAAGGTTGGCGAGTTAATTTATACCCGCCGGGGGATGGAGTGTTCCTGTGAGCACAAGAAGGTCAGGGGATCGTGCCAAAACCCAGCGGTTGGTGGCTGAGGAAACAAAACCTAAGATACCTCGATGACACTTGGTAGGTGAGGTACTAGATGGGAGACGAGTGTGCCTTGGAAGGTATGTGACCACATCTTTTAGTAAATTCGGCATGTGGCTGACGACGGAGTGTCCTCCATCAAAGCACAGAACGAGCCTTTTATTGGTGAATGGTGAGTAGGGGTCTGAGTCATGGTACCTTCTGACCGGGCCTGTCACCGCAGTAAATGAATGAATGAGAAAGACGTACCAGATCGATTCAGCCATGGAAACAACATCTATAGCAGACGGCTATATGTTCAATCTATGACCACGGCGAACCCGACGATGGGGATAGCCGGACGCTTCGTTGAGATGACCGAGAGGAAGTACCGGCGCGAAATACACACATCAGCACCACTTTGCAATAAATGTATCCCGTTGTCTGTTCGCTGAGCGCCGTAAGGGTTTTGGATAATAAAGCAACGCTCGCCAACACCAGACCTGTCTACTTGGGTGCTTAAGCATTCAATCAATAATGCAAGGTCCATACGTCAAGTGGTGTGCAGAAAGTCAGTGGGCTGATGATAAGTCACCATCGAACCGCTCAGACTATTCTATGGGAGCACGTGCCGCAACAACAATCAGACCGTAGTTGTGGCGGGCGTCTCTCGATAATATAACCGGGCCTTCGAGGACAGCAGTGCAAGCACGACTGTTGAAAGAATCCAATAAAGCAGCACTCTCTCTCTCTGCGTGTGCTTAGGGCAGCTCTAATACCGACCAGGCCATTTGTCTGAACCGCGGTGTCTAGAGACAAAGGCGGAATGTATATGCACTATCTTGATATACATGGCGAGGGTATTCGACGCACATGCCTACTGGCCTGCCGATACAGCTTTGTCATGAAGCCTATCTCCTACCCCCGGGACCCTGTGATCAAGTGGGTTCACATACGTTTTGAGTGAAATCAAGGTATCCAAGTCATCTTCTGTACCCATCCGAATTCGTAATCATTACGGTGATTCGTACACATTTTGTGGAATTCATTCACGGTTGGTAAGGACCAGAGGTGTCTACATGTCATAAAGAACGCACGTGCTCCCATTGGGACATTTAAAACCTCTTTGTAGGGGTCAGCATGTACCAGACCGTAACATCTTTCAAGAACATGTGTAACACATAATAAAGCATACGGTTGTTAGAACTCAATCACCCATGTGCTGGTAGCAATTCTGTTTATTGTCCGCGATTGCCTGGTCGTCAGCAGAACGCGTCGCTTATGCAGTTAACCCTCACGTGGAAGACCTACCGCACTCCGCAGCCTAGGGACGCGCCCGGTGGTGTTGAGCTAGTCAACCCAGTAGCCTGGGTACCACTGCTTAGGCGGCTTCAGCTGACTATTGCCTATTCGTTGAATAACCGAATCTCACTTGAGCCCACCAAGCCTGCAACCTCGCTGCTCGATTGAGCACCAGACCCTGAGTATCCTGGATGACCGGGCAAAATAAGAACAACATAGTATGAAGTCGTTTTGGAGAAAGCAGTGTGTTCATTCAGCTTCATTCATAACGGTCATGAGCCTGACTAGAAGGTGCTTTGGTTCGGACCGCTGCTCACCACAATAGTGACGTGGAACCACCTGGAAAAAGACAAGTTTACCATTGATGAAACGAGGCTGAACGGAAGAACCAAAAATGGTATGAATGCAGATATGTCATTGACTGTGGCACGCAGCCATTTCAGACAGTTTTAGCCACCGATTTAGGTGACCGCAAAAAGACGGGTGACAAGTATTCACTTTACCCATTAGATCAGTCGGGGGAGTGTATTCGTTGCAAGACGAGTTAAGCTCCTGTGAACGGTTGTAACGGTCGACGAGAAGATGACCTTTCTTTCAAGTATCCGGTTACTTTAAGCAACAATATTAGCAGAAAAGTAGAAGTACAGCCAGTTGCGTGTTAGAAAAATGTTCTTTTCATGCCAGATCAGAGCCAGCTAATTGATATCAACTATCCCTATCCATTTTTTCTTCAATGGTGGTCCCGATAAATATGCACCATTCGAATAAGACTGCTGTAACACAGAAGTCATGATGAATTAACAATCGTTTGACAAATTTAAGAGCGATAAATTGAACGTTCTAATAGCAATCAGCCAGACGTACATTCAACGTTTAAATGGAAAGATAAACCAGAGTGAACAAATATAGTGGCTACACTTGCAGACGTGATGACTCAGCAATGCCTGAGATGTGGGGTCAAGGGAGAGATTGCACAACACATTCGCTTTGAATACACACTACAGAAAAAGTCACACTACTCGTTACAACAGACTTGCAGTCCCAGTGAGTAGCCAACTGAGACTAGGGTTTTCGAGTACCTCCTGCGAAGCAGACTTATTCAAATGCGAAGACGGTGACAAAATATGAATGAGTTTTAACCTGGAATATACATATATATATGCACATATACGTATGGATACCCCGAAACATACAGTGCTCCGACTGTCGTAACACTGATAAGTGTTTCCGGTTTTGGTCAATGCAAATAGAAAACTTAGGAAAGACCGTAACTTTCGCATTCCGACACTTTTCAGACAGTCTCGCCTGTTTGGTGCCCATCAGCAGCGCATGGACACGCCACGATCGGTGATAAATTTCATGTGTTCATGAAGTGACCATAATGACCCGAACACCACAACCCCCACATTAGGCAGTTGGCGACCCCAAGATATGGATGTCTAGGTCAAACTGAGATCAGATTTCACTAGACTTGCTTAGCGAAGTTCACGGAGATTCGACGATTGTGTGGACGTGGCACTTCAAGATAAAACATCCGGGGGCTTTGGTTAACAAATGGGGTTTCCAAAGCAGAGGGTCCGTATACCTTACATGTGAGTATCAGCTGGTCAATACCACTAATTTGCCTTCTTGATATATGGAAGACACGTCTACTGAAAACTATCGTGACAAAAACAGACGTGAGCAGCCAAATTCCTTGGAAGATGACATGTGGTCCGCCAGACCCTTAAGGAGCCAACTCCATTCAAGATATCCAGAACACCCTGCGCAGTCGCTCGAACCAGTAGCTATGCTGAGATTAATGTGCTGTCTATCAGTTGGTTTAAAATCAAAGCAACTCAGATCCTCTGATAAGCAACCGATGGCATGCCAAGTTGTTTAGTCTCAAGTACGGCTTGGTTTTGCAAACCGGACAAAAAACGTTTCTTACGATAAGGCAGCCAAATCCGAGGCACACATACAACGAAACATTCCAAGAAAATTAATGGACATGTAAATTTTTCTTTGTCCCAGTCAATATTCGACAGTCAGCAATAAATACACCACTTAAGTTAATTCAAGTGATAAACGAAGTCAATTGAACCTATCGCGTTATTCTAAAAAACCGATAACAATGTAGAAACAATCAGCCTAGTAACAGTTAATTGAGTGAAACCACCAGAATTTGGAACCAAATGTTGGTGCTGCTTTCTCAAAGAGGAATAGGACGAAAACTACACGGTGGACGAGGTCCTGGTCAAATAGCATAACTACCATTCCGGAACTCCGCTTACTACAGTGCCGTCCGCTAACTAAACAAACAGACGGGTTCTTAAAGCCCAAATGGAAACAGAGATTGAGTGACTATTAAACCATGCCCAAAAAGCCCACAGTTATGGGGAGATACCTAAGATGTCGAAACAAACAGATAAGAAGTTATGAAAATCCAAGTAAGTTTATCAGGAGGTGAGTAGGATGAGTTGCTGTAGGAATTCTGCGGTAAGTCTGTCAATTTTGCAGTTTATACACCAAAATGCGTTCACCGCCTTATGACGTGCATGGTCATATACGGACTGAAAATTGTCGGGATGCCCAGACTTAGGCAGCCGGGGTAATCGGACTCGAGGCTATGACCATGTGAGTGGTAATCATGCGCAGTTACCGCCGAAGGAGCTCGAGCAACAAGTTGAACGGAACGGAAATAACGAAAATATTTTGTTTTCAAGAAATGGCGTAGTCGATATGCAGACAAATCACTCACGCAATTTTTTAGGTCCGATAAATAGAGTGAACTCACCAATATGGGGTTCCGATGAACGAATTTCGACGCTGGATTGTTTGGGTGATTTGTGCAGCCACGCCAAAGTCCGCTAAAAGTGACGACGACATAGGGTCATCCACAACGGCATAAGACAAAGTATCCACCCAAAAGGTGTGAAGTGGCAACGCAACCGAGAAAAGTACACGTATGTGTTTCTGAAAAAATATCAAATCCGAGTCGACGATGGGCCAATTTTCGTCAACTAGCTAAAACTGAACGAAGTCATGGGGTATTTGCGAATGATTGTCTATTCGTGCTTGGACTAAGATATGACTAGCCTCTAGATGAACGAGCGGGGCTGTTCATTAAGTTTGAGTAGTCGAGCAGCGCAAACCAGGCAGGAGTGCTCAACATAATTTGGGACCAAGTTAACTGCCCAAAAGGTAGCTCGAAAGAACAAAGTGAAAGTAAGTTAAACCTCGAAAACACTGTTCGGTTGAAGGAACACCCATGCATCTGAAAAAAATGAAACACTGGGTTCCGTGGAGAAGTTGCGAAAATAGCGACTTAAGATTAACAGGAATGTATGTAAAACGGACACGGATCAGTTGGCTCAGCCAGCAGAGAACGACGTTTTTCAAGATTCCATGCTTTACCCAGCAACGGGCTAGCTGCCATGATACATTCCGCCAAACGTGGGTCGGGTGAAACGGCAGAACGCCTGAAACTAGACAGGAACAGTCATAGTAGTCGATACTTGGACCGTAATCACGTGATTGCTATTCAGTCCGAGCTACCGTGAGATCGTGAGGAATCATAGGACAAGCAATAGGGTTGCACGTTCACAGTTGGAGCCGCCTGGTGAAACGACTGACCACTCAGCAGACTATGGCCATGCTTACTTAACTTTGAGACACTATGCCTCACTTGACACAGTTTTCCAAAATCACGATAGATGTATAGGATGAGGAGTACGATCATTGTTGGAAAGTACACGTTTGCAAACCAGACGCCAAAATTAAAATTAAAAAACGAGCGGTGACTAACTGCTAATTTCGTTGGGGGGGGTTCTGTATCACACTGTGTGGTGTTGGTCATAGTCTGAAAATACTATTGCATGAGCGTAGAAATA
Organism: Paragonimus westermani; assembly: GCA_008508345.1. Lineage (NCBI taxonomy): Eukaryota > Metazoa > Platyhelminthes > Trematoda > Plagiorchiida > Troglotrematidae > Paragonimus > Paragonimus westermani. The sequence goes on from QNGE01000128.1 coordinate 197,380, forward strand.
CGTAGATACCAGAAGATCACCTGCTACACCATCTACTGAAACCCGGGTAATACGGAGATACGTGTGAACCACTTACCAATTTTTACATCACCATCATTTGTGAGAAGGATATTAGCCCCCTGAAAGAGAAGTTAACAGTATCGGATCAATATGACGCGCAAAACAGAAGTGACGCAATAAACGTATATATACGAGGAAGATTTGCAGCATCACTAAGAAGTCTACGATCGACCACACAGACAGACCTATGCAATTTCATAAGAAAAAACGTAATATTATCGTTTGTAACGACTTCTACCGTATCGATGGAAGAGGGTAGGACTGGTTCTCCTGTTGATTACACAGTTCCACTCATCTAATTGGTCACACTTCACAGGCAACTCAGAAAAGCATCACTCACAACAACGAACCTTATCAATCGTCATAACTCCTAACGTTCTCAGTCACAGGACAAGTAGGGTGCAAGGACTCCAATACGACAGACGAACGAGACCTACAGTCCCGAAAGTACAAGTGGCTGTATCGAGTTCCTTTAGACCGAACATCGATTGGTTGCTCGTACCCTAGGTCAATGAACTACGAAGGCACAATTGGTAGGGCGTGATAAGCGACGGGTTCACATCAATGATACATGCTCTAAACACCTCGATCTATGCACTTTCAACATTTCATGAGTGACACCGTTCGGTTCACAAGACCAAAAATACGACTTCTAACCACAATGTTACGTATCTGATGACTTCAACCGATATGTGCGATTCATGAAAACATTAACCAGCAAAGACTTTAACACTCTCGACATTCCCAACCAGCAGCAATCTCAGTTTGCGCCCACGATTTTAAACTACGGTTTTATAAACGCGACACATTTCCCACTACTCTGGCCATATAGGTCGTGTTCTGACAAACTGATATTCCCGTGATTCGAGACAGAGCATTCTAAGTGTGCAAGCCCATCGACAACCTACAGAACTTCAACGCTTAATTAAAAGCTAATGTAACCATTAGACTCGCAGCAACATTCTGCGCCAGGAAGCTGGAAAGCGAATCTAAAGTAGATAAACAAGGAAATATCCACTGACGAGATTTATGCTTCCACGACATTCAACATCGTCATAGCGGCCATGAGCCTGACGAAAAGGTACCGTGGTTCGGGCCACCGCTCACCTCAACAGTGACGTGGAATATCCTGGAAGAAAACGTTACTAAGAAAGTCAACAAATACTAGAAGACTAAGCGGAAGAACTAGAAATGATATGGATACAGGTACGCCATTGACTGGGACACACCTCTGGAAGGAGACATCTCCAGAGAACGTTATGGGCAACTAAATCGAAAGCAGCCCTAAAGTCCAAAAAGACCACGACCGTCGGCTGCCCATATGAATGCCGATGTTCCAAGGTCCGTCGTGAGGTAACAGTGTGATCAACGCACCCCCGACCAAATCTGAATCCTGCGTGTTCTTCACGTATCTGACGTTCTCTGGGCTTAGTGAGCCGACGTAAAATGAGGCCAGTGAATAACTTGGACGCAACAGACACCAAACTGAAACCTCTGTGGGTGCCACATAGACTTCGGGCCCCGTTTTTGAAAACCGGAATGACTGTTGATAGGCACCAATCACGAGGTACCTCTTCAGTCTCCCAGATCGTCTGGAGAAGTTTTGTCTGTTCTGATGGCAACCTCACTCCACCGTCCTTGAAAAGAGAAGGAGAGAGGAGGTCTGGTCCAGGAGCCTTATTACGCTTCAATAACTTGAGCTCCAGGACCACTTCTGCTTCCGACGGAGGACCGTCTGGAATGCAGTAGCTGACCAATCCCGTCATCCACATGATCTGGTTAAGGCCAGCTGAACTGTTCAAAATGTTCAGCCCACCTGTCAATTCGGCGCGACTGGCTGGTGATAAGTGAACCATCTTTTTCACATATGGTCTCACTTACACCGACTCGACGGTCAGTACAACGACGGATCAGGAAAGAAAGCCCTCTGCTATTCTCAGATAAAAAGGCTGTTTCTGTCTCTTTCGATTGTCGGACAAAGTAGTGCTCACGGTCTTTGCGCAAGCTTTTAGTTAGCTTGCGTTTAAGTTCTCGACGGTCGTCATCATATTCAGAACCAGGTGCGATAGAGCGACGCTTGTTCATGAGATTTATCGACGTGACGGAAATCCAGTTCTGTCGAAACTGAACAGCTCCTTCAGAACATGCCTGTTCACAGCACGCTTTCATAGCTTCGGCGACTTGTTCCCAGTGTTCGTTGGGATCCTTCATCTGACTCGAACTGGGCAACTTCTTCACCAACGCCTTTTGGTAAGCGTTCTTTACATCCTCATCGCTCGAATGACAAAACGAAACGGGCACGCACAACGGCATGGTCCGAGTCCAGGTGGTTTCTCCAAAAGGCACGACGGTCATTAACAGAGTGGCGCCACCTATAAATAACCGCTATATGATCCAGCTGTGTCCACGGCTGAGAAGCACATGGAGGTCTCCAAGTAACACAGTGCTTCTACCTGTGTTGGAATGCAGTGTTCGAAATATACAGACCGTGGGATGCGCACAGTTGTAGTAGTCTTTCGCCATTGTCAGTGCGTTGTGCCCGGATATCAAACATACTTCCTAGCCGCTTTTCATTCGGAGAAAGACGACCAAGCGGAGCATTCAAATCGCCCGCTAGTATGATGATGTCTGAGTGTTTAGACTGCCTCAGAAGGTCAACGAGGGCGTCATAGAACGCATCCTTAGTAACATACGGACAGCTGTCCGTCGGAGCGTACGCCGATATAATGAATACACAACGCCTTTCTGGTTTGCGTCGACAGACTTTTGCCGATATATGGAGTCTGACAGCGCACAGGCGACTGTTCACTGGGAACCAATTGCTCTGCTCTGGAACTCACTGCGATTCCCACTCTAGCTTGACCGCGAGATTCAGCTTCGGTGCCACCAGAAACCCCGAGACAGAAGCACTTGAATCGACAGTTATATAGAGGCAAGCCCAAATGGATCACTGTGCTAGAATTGTAGACTCACATCTCCGACACACAGCACACATCAAGCTCCAGACTTGAGAGAGTGCTTGCCAGAGCAGCTTGCTGACCGATTTGTCGGAGAGTGCGGACACTGAAGGCGCCAATGTTTACCAGTTGTCTTGGCCTCAGAAAACAATCGTCGCCCGAAGGCACGTGGAAAGTAGAAGAATTAGGGTGTAAAACAGTGGGAGAAAGCCGTGACTGGTTGGTAGTGTATGTGGTTTGTCAGACTTCTACCTACTGGCATGCCTGGTATGACTGACTCTATCAGTGTGATCGTCACACCGTCCAGTTCAGCCCAACAGGTCATCCAGATGCGCAAGCCGTCACATCGTGTCAAGGTCCAGTCTCGTTGTGACAGTTATCTTGAATAGGCAGATCTTAACGAAGTACCTGAATGAAGTTTGGAGGAAAATGAAATCCAATTTGGGTACAACGGAGATTTTTGGAGTAGGTAGGATCGAACAAGACCACAAAGTATTGCGGAATATATGCACACAAGCAAGGATCATCATCATCACAGACAGCAATACATCAGTGATTCTCAATAACGCTTAACTGTCAAACAACAATGAAGAAAAAGCAAACCCTGTATAGGAAGAGAGCACGAAGACAAAAGAGATGGGAAGGGATATAATCATTAAAAAATTAGCTGCGCCTACATTCAAACATTCAAAATCAAGGTGCCTAAACATTGCAAACAAACAGCCGAGCTACAAGTGAAAGTAGGGTGTCATCATCATCATCATCATAGACAGCAGTACATCAGTGGTTAACACTAATGCTTAACTGCCACACAACCATGAAGAAACATCAAACCCTATATAGAAAGATAGAAGGATAAAGAAGGGGACGGGAAGGGACCTAACTACTGAAAATGACTACGTCCCTATTCAAACATTCAGCATCAAGGTGCCTACACCTTGCAAACAACACAACCGAGCTGCAAGTGAGAGTAAGGCGTCATCAG
>QNGE01000128.1:203600-243151 GCA_008508345.1 Paragonimus westermani
AAAAGATGTCCTTGACGCCGACGTCACTACAGTCAGTTGGAGCATAAGCAGACACAACGAAAAGATTTCTGACGCTTTTGCGTCTGGAACTGACCCTAACAGAACCTGCCAAGCGGACGGCACAAAGTCTACTATTAACAGGAATCCAATCTACCAAGGGAGCTTCCTTACGGTTTTCATTGCGTCCGCGTCATTGAATCTGCTCGCTCCACAGACAACTCGGCCACACAACGACAACATTCATGCCACTGAGTTCGGTTAACCGCAAGTAAGAATCCAATGGCAAAATGACGTCGCAGAGCTCGTGAAGCACGACTCATGGAGTTAACCAAATGCCTTTAAAGTAATGGATGAACGCTCATGCGTGACCACAAGACGCGATCAATACGGTCGCTTTATTGATTAATTACCGGCACCGGGAACAATGTGTTGTCAACGGGACACAACTACCATACAAACCCAAGGGTCAAAGATGAAAAAGAATGGAACTAGCTAAATTGGAACAATCAACAACACAAATGTAAAAGCCTCGAAAACGAATAAATGGACCATAACTGAGGACAGGAAGGTGTCTGCAGAACATACTCTTCGCAGTCATTACAGCCACAATTCAACAAGTGTCACTACCCTACAAATAACTCAGCAGTACATGTGACGATGAGCCAGTTAGCAGCCAGCCCCTTTAACGTCTCCAGACCCCTATTCTGAGCCACGAGGAAACTCAAATACACCATCGGCAACGTTCGGCGTGGTGGACGGTTAGTTGGCGACCTCAATGCACAAACCAACCATGCAGGATGAGATTAACTTGCTTGACGCGCGCCAGTGGACATACGCTTTCCAACCTCACTGTTACATAGCTGGGCACACATACAGACATCGGTGACTGAGGAACTAAAGGCTGTTTACCTTCTGTACACTGAACGACCATATGACAGTAACGTGTTTATGGTTTCCTGGAAGACGTCTAAAGGGACGGCAACATAACACTATTAAACCATGAGTGAAACCAAGGCAGTAAGACGATTTAAAATGGTTTCCGAAACTTTGCTTAACTACGAATCACGTTATATGAGAGAGGGGGGAATTCAATTCTAATAGCACAAGGCGTTCGTAACCATCTGAGAGCCGGATCATACGTGAGATGGCGGACCGCCTGAACTTTACTACGAGCAGTACGTGTATTGAGTGGGTGAATAGCTAAGGGATTACAAACGGAATAACAGTGAGAAATTGGTGCATATAATCAACCTTCACAACTAACAGTAATTTACTTGTATTAGAGGTTCGCATTTGTCACAACAGCGTTATGTAGATTTATTTGAGGAGCTCTTATGCTATCTGTAAACCCAAGCTGACTGAGATTTAAAAAACTTATCAAATTATTTGGCATGACGAAAAATCCTAACACAGACATCATATCTTTCGTGAATAACAATCAAACCGGAGAATTAAAGGCTGGAAATCGGTTGTTACATGACACATAAGGCAATTGCCTGATAAAGAGCAGCAAAATTTGGTGGTTAAGATTAGCCGAAAAGGTCAGTGTTAATGCAACTAAACATCGGGTGTTTGTCTTGACGAAAACGTTTGGTTGCACAAGCCCATAAAACTCTTAAAGTTGAAAATTTCAGCCGAGAAGCCTAATACGTAAAGTAACTAAGAATCCGAGAGTTGATGCCCGCAACTAACTAGTTGTTAGAAGCTGGCATGCTGTATGACTCAACGGTGGTCAAGGTCAGGTAAGGCACAGGAAACTGAATAGGCAGGAGCAGGTTGCACAGGAATTCAATTAGGCCGGTAGCTGAGCAGCAGAAGGATTTGAAAAAAACTGCGGCAGTTGTATAAATGTAAACCCTTGGCAACGTGCCAACCTATGGTACGGTAAAGGCGGATGTTTATACTGCATTCATAAAACAAACGGAATACACAAACTTAACATCGCTCAAAGTAAAATGTTAGCTATAATCCTGTGGCTGCAGTGAATGGTCGCAGCCGGATAGCGTGCGCACATGGCCACTTGGACTTTTAACAAACACCTAATCGTTAAAAAGGCTATTCTGCCACTCAGACTGGTAAAGTAGAAAATATTTTTAAATCACTGTCCATTGATAAAGAGCAAAAGCCACCGAGTGTGATGCCCTTCACTACGCATTTCATCACTGGAAGAAGAGGGGATCGTTTGAAAACTGCGTCACTGGGTTCTAACACCAACTGAGCTGATGGTGTACTCTGGCTGTTGTTATACCGTTGGGAAAGTCCATAGGAAGAGCCAAGGCGTTTCGGTTGCCGTTCGGGGTTTGCAACATATTTGCCCCGGGATTCGCTCCTATTTCAGAGAGGGAAGTCTGCACTGATATTTCCACATCACCGAGTAAAATTTAGCGAAAGACAATGAGATCACCACAGTATCAGACAACTCTGATTATAATTTCAAACTATCTAGCGACTGGACAGACAAGAGGCTCCTCACTCCAATGTGTGTGTGTGTTGAATGGAACATCAACAATTGCTTCCAGCCCGGTCTAACAAGGAAAGAAAAACAGGAGATCTAAGAAGAGCTTCACCAATTCTCCAAGCCCTAATATAGGCCTGTGTTCCGAAGGTGAGATAACACCTCACTGAAACATTGGGTTAACAAGTACCTGCCGACGTGATGAACCCTAGCATCCCAGATGCATGGAGCAGCATCTCTGTAAGAGTACAGGTGAGCAACACTGAACAGTGCAATTCAGCACTGGACTCGGAACCGCTCCTTCTTAGAAGTGACTAATTCGACCCTGTAATAACAAACGTTGCTTTTTGCCGCTAACACGAATTAGATTAATATACGTAAGAATGTGCAGTGAGCATGCGAACAGCGCGCATGAGCGGCCTCCATTTCAAATTGACTCCTACAGATGCCACATGAACGTATGTGTAAAAAGCCATATGTCTAATTTGCGAAATCAAACGGCCGTAGTAGAAAAGTGCAAAAAGCTGAACACAACTTACTTTAATGTCCCGGTGTATTTTACCAGCTTTATGCATGTACTCAATACCTCGTAGTGTCTCGCGGGTGACAAACGCAATGCAATTTTCCTCGATTGGACGCCGAATATCTAAGAACATAGAACGAGTTGCGAAGATCACGTACTGGTGTAGATATCTTGCATGGAGAAGCCGCCGCAAAATTCCATGCATATCCATAGCTTGTTATTTCTAGCCGGAGTAAAAAGTAAGCCTTAAACAATACTACCGGAAGTAACTGCCAAAAAATTGAACGATATTATTGTGTCTGCAATCTCGAAGGGTCTGAATCTCTTGTAAGATTGCTCGCACATCATCCTTAGCATCAATTTTTATTATTTTTACAGCAGCTAGCTCCTTGGTTTTTAGACGCAGTGCCTAGTCAGTGTAAAAGAATTGTGAGCAAACCGACCTTGTATACTTCACCATAGGTACCTGTTCCAATGCTTTGAATTAGTTTATACTCCTCCTTCGGATCTTTATTATTAACGAGCTCTCGTATGTATCCCAACTTCTGTTCACTAAGCTCCGATTTCACCGCCATGCAACAAGATTCTCAACATCTCACCATCCGTTTCGACCACCCTCAAACAGCCCGCGCTCAGAACTTCGACCCTTTCAGTGGTCCAATGTGTGGTGGACAGATGTAGAAAGCAACAGCTTTTTATGGGTCCTTTTCCGAAAACAAAAATTCCGGTGTTAGAAGGGTGATTACAAGTCCATTTTTTGTTTGCACCAAACGGTATGTAGTGTCTACAGTGCATTACCATATTTTGAAGTTCTATTGTATATTTTTGTGCATGCCGTTTCTTTAACTTCACCTGTACACTCGTTTGAAAGCATCACTCTTTTCACATTGGTTGTCTTGGGCGATATAAACGGGGTTTACCGTGCACCGTCTCTGTCTTCTCCGTTTGCGTGGGTGAAGTAGTCGCACGATGACAAATATTTTAAGCTCCGCGTACTGTTGACCAGTAGACGCCGAATGCTCGTCATTCCACGCCGTGCGTGGAATTATCTATCGGTCGTCGTCCGGACGTACTCCTTGGTGCTGTTTCTGTCTCCGGTGGTGGCCTACCCAATTCAACGGATTTTGACTTGTCAGTGAGTCATTCCCAACTTTTGGGTACGTCTTCCTTTAGCTTACAAGTATACCCTCTGTGCATGCCCGTTACCTTAAAAGCTACCTTCAGTTTTTTCAGATTCTGGTTATTTTTCTTTATTGGATTGATTAGGCCGCTACAGGTACAAACGAAGGAAAATGTATGCCTACCTCAAGTATTCTCCAGTGGATAAATGGACTGGTGACGCGAGTAGTATAAAGAACCTTTTAGAGACCCCTCATCTTGAGGCTCAGAGTCACAGATCGGCCACGACACCCAAAACACTTAAGAAATGTGTGGTGTCTGAACTAAGGTCATGCGCAGTTATCGAGGTGGGCCCTGAGGGCAAAAACAGAACCAGTGAAAATAACGATGAACAAGGGCATTCCACTTCATACAAACCCGTAATGAGGGGAAGCTACGATGGCATCGCAACTGGCTGTGTCAAACCTGTAAGTTGGGAGGGTGATCAGTCAGCGAACCGTCACGAGTTGTGTGGATATGGATTTATATGGATGTCTGGTTGATGTAAGAATTGAACGGGCATGGATAAATTTATCCCCTAGCAATCGTAACTCTGAACGTTGTGCAGTTAAAACTGCTAGTCTAACTTAACATAAGTTGGCTTGGGAGACCTGTTGGCATGTCACTGCACTTTTTAAAAAGTATTTCTTTTCTCTGGGAAGGGGCGGTTATGTTACAGTAACTTTCTCGCGGCGTAGACCTATGAAACTAGCGTGAATTACCTTGGGGCAATGAGAATGATACTGACCAAAATATCTCTTGAGTAATGCCAAGGCATTACCATTCTGGCTGCAACCGCTACAAATTTGGGGGACGAAAATTATGAAGGACGAACGTGCCAAGATTTTTCTCAGAAGGGGATAGCCGGAAAAGACATGCCGTCAATGTAGTGTTATCTGTCTAGCAGTGAATAAGCATAACCTCATGCTTCTCAGCGTTAAGCGCGGACGAACACGTGCGGTGGCCAAGGGTGAACTGGTCGGCAAACCAAATTACACGTGGTGCTATGCGTAATAATACACGTTAGCGTTGGGATAAACTCCCAGAGTAATGTCTCAGGTGATCCTTGAAAGCAGTCGTTGCCGTGGCACCCCCGACATTATGAGACAGGTGGTACAAAACTCCAGGGGCAAATACCTGAGAGAATTTGGGACCAGGCCGTAGTCTGCTGAATTGACTGTTTAATTTTAATGAGTGGCCTCTGAGTGAGGTTGTAACCAAAACAGCAAAAAGGAATATATATGGACGGGGCGAAATCTTCGGAACGATTACTACAACTACCAGGTAAGCCCTTTGTCTACGGTAATCGAGGGAGAAGAGTTTGAGTTCACAGAGTTGCTCAAGGAGGTGTTTCATGTTCTGCCCCCAAATTTTCCCTGTGGCATACCTGTGAGAAGTTTACAGAAAAATTCTGTTCTTCTGCAGTTGAAAGGGCCAGAATATGGTCAATTGATCTAGGTAATGGCGGGTAAAATCCTTTCAGATGCTGTCGAAGCGCGATTGCTCGAGTTTAGCAAACAGGAACTTTCTTAAGAATGTCTCATTTACTCTCTTGGCATATGCCTCTGTGAATTTGGGGTACCTGCGAAGCAACAACCCCCAGGTCTCTTTCTTTATACGCAACTTGTGTTGGCACTCTGATAAAAAAGCAAGTAGAGCTATGTTTATGTTTGACATTCAAAGCTTTCCACTTACCGACAGCGGATATTTTGGACAACTGGTAAATGGCGTCAACATTGGGTTGAAGAACGCTTGTGTTGACGATGCCACGAACAACACGCCGGACTTTTACGCCGTCCGCAAGTAGTAATAGAAAAGAAATATATTTCAAGTGGTGTCATTAGCAAAGGTGTAGGGAAGTGGTAGCTCCAGGACTGAGTCCTGTGAAGCTCCACTTGGGCCGAGTATACCGGAGGATAGGAAGGAAGTGGCCCGCTCATGACAAGATCGGTTTGTTAGATAGGATCAGGGGATGAATACTTCTAACTCTACGGCAGCTGAACTTGCCGAGTAAAATAGAATGACTGACGAGGTTACGCTTCCTGGCGCATTCAACCTATATTGCACAACATTTTCCTATCCGCAACAGAGATCCACTGGTCAAAATATAGCCTCAAATTCGTAATGAACGAGAGGTCTCTGAGGAAGCTGACTCATCTGTCGCAGAAGAAAATGAGTAACCACAAATAGCCAGATGATAAATCATCATTTAGGCCCCGGGGATCTTTGACGAGTGATACGAAATGCTAGTTGCAGGGTAGTGTGCGGGGTCCCACCTTTGTAGGCTGAGCTGATGATTGCCTCACGGCACCGTTCCTAGAGCGGTAAGCTGTGTAAACAGAGGATCTAATGACAGCCAAATCTACGGCCCCATAATCAAGGTCTAAAGTAACGATGCCGGCTGATCCTTAATCAGTTACTGCTTTGTTAGCGCAGCATCCGTTCTGGGGTCTACTTTTGTGTCCACTATGTCTACTGTGTCAGAAGTGTGTCGCTGATTAGCTGGGCATACTGTTTGCAAACACAGTATTGTAGAACTCACTTGGAGCCTGACGCGCATTGCGGAACTTAATCTCTTGATCAGTTCGGTTCAATTTGGTCCACAAAACTGAGGGCTGATATCGGGCTAATGCTCCGTTTCCTATATTCGAGGCCTACGACTATCCCGTCGTGCACCGATAAATGAAGAAGCAAACATGGCTGGGTTCATTTTAGCGTAGTCCACTTCAGTTTATGGGGCCTATGGCAAATGCTAATTATGTCCGGCTTGCCGCGCTTGTCAAGTCAGCGCTTCCGCCATGTTGCAACAGTTGAAAGCGACAATTGTTTCACTTCAGTCTGATGAAACGGACACTATGAACGGAGCGACATGTCATGGCGTGGTATACTCATCAGAGTAACGAGCCGAAATGCCCGGTCTATCGACACCGTGCGCCACATTCACAGTACCGAATGTGAAGACAAGGCTCGTGCAAAAATATGAGCGGAATATTGAGTGGACGGAGAACCGAACGGGGAAGGCAAACAGAAGGAAAGGCGAAACTAAAATGAACACCTGGAAGCAGATGTGTGGTAATACCAGGGGAGGAAAGCTGAGAGGGGAAAAGAAGAAAACACGCTCTGATGGCGCAGATAGACCCTTCGTCAGCTCTGGTAACACCACCAACCATCACCTACGAAACTAACAACTAAAGTCTAGTGGCCTGGTCCTTCAGCTTCAAACCCGCGTACAAATCGCTGAAACCCCTTAAGTTCAATAACAATTCGGCGAGTTTCAGCGGCTTGATCGTTACACAGTTCAAATTACCCGGATCCAAATAGTTTGTTATTTTTCCGAATATTCAACTGGCGTCCGTTGATCTGATTGGAAACCTCTGCAGCACTGCTCTTGTGAATTACAAGTTCCAAAGGCAGATCAAAATCGATGTTGAAGTAACTGCTTACATGAGTGCTGGATGGTTCCTATATGTTAATGGAACGTTGGTGGCCACGTTCCCTGCTCTATATATTCTCCTCTCATTGATTCGCCTTCTCACGTTGGAATTATTTATACCGATTACGAGCCTTTCTTACAAACTGACACTACCACTCAAGTTACGCGCGTGAAAAACCATTTCCCCCGTAAATATTGGTCTTGATGTGTTACTAAATCTCAGTACCTTTTGCTTGTAGGAACTTGTTTCCGCGTAGTTTTTCTCCCTTACTTTCCCTTGCCGGACCCTTGTTTATAAGTACCCTGGTTTCATTTTCTCTCGGCCGCTTCGCCATTACGTGACCGTTACATATGATTATATTTACGCGAACCGTTAGTTTCGGAACTTGTATATTAGGTGATTTGATATCCAGGTTTGTTGTTGTCTTCCACTGTTCGGTTTACCATATTGCTTCTGAACATTAACACCCTATTACTAAGAAACTCTCTAATACGATCGTCTTTCCTTTTGGATCCGAACCAGTTGCTCGACGGGCTCAGAACCTATAGGCGTTCGTTACTTACAGACGCGACAATCGTGTATTCAGCATATTGATAGACGTTGCGAGAAGACTAAGCGTTGCCCGAACAATCACTGTAGGTACGGGATCAACAGTCACATCAAAAAGATTTCACGTGGGTGGGAATCACACAGCGCATCAAAAATAACACCAAAAAGCGACTAGTGGCCTCGTTGCTGGTCGTCAGTTGAGGGTTGGCGAGTAAGTGGACACAGCTTTTTGGATGCTACCCCAGATATTCTGATGAACCCTATGATGTCCGACTCATGGGTGATGAGACCTAAGTGGCCGGTTTCCCTTCTCCCCACGGTGTTGCTTGAGATGTAGTTCTCCATTGTGAGCTCTTCATATATTCCCAACGGACGGAGTTCCGGTACAAAGTAGCAGTACTTTCTCAACGAGGCTTTAACGAGGACTATAGGGTGAGTCTGGCTAGAGGAGAAAACTGTATATTGGAGGAGAAGTAAGGAGTGAGTACACAAGAAGAGCAAAGCAGGTGATAGAAGTTAGCGGGGAAAGGAAAACCGGGGATGCATAAGTAGGCATTTTGCGTATCGTTGTCTCGGCCAGATGGGAGGTCGTTCTGGTGATCGGTAACGACGAAGCTGAGAGATTGATGTACTGACAGGGTTCACAGACGGAGTTAGTTATGTTTCTGGCCGTGACCCCGTCTACCGCCATCAGCCACCAGGATAATGAACCTTTCAATGGTAAGGAGCGTGTAGCAGTCGAGTCACCCTGGAATCAGCAAAATTCAGATGTACACAAACTAAGACTTTCTACCTTAACAAGACGAAGGGGAGACATGCGGACAAATTTTGACGATTCAGTTTGCTCTCATGACTAGCCAACCTTCAACGTAGAGGTTCTTCATAAGCTGCGCGTGACATCGACAACCGGACAGACTGGCCAGTTAGTTTTCATCTTTTTGCGCTAGTAATACAACCGGTCTCCAAGACAGGAAGGTTGATTACGTAAGCGTCTTTCGTGTACACAAAACCGGCCGGCCAAATTTTTCAGGATAACATTGAATATTCTTAGCCCAACCGGACAACATTGATTAGACGGTGTCGATCGGTTTCGTGTACACATAACAAATCGACGCAACCAACCTCTCCACTACAAGGCCGATTACATTATCAGGGAACAAAATATCGAGGCTGTTTGGATGCCCCTTTCACCCGTTTTCTGCATGTGCAACTTGTATGAAGCCTGCCGGTATTATGTTGGCTAATGATGAGAGAAAGATAGAATTTCAGCATCTAGCCACATGTTCTCGTTCTGCTCCGACTAGCATCTTCTAGCCACGGCTCATAACTCATATGCTACGGACCAGCGAGCATCTCGTTAGCTGCCCGTTTAGGATGCCCCATGGTGAACACTCCCCTATCCAAACCGGTGCCCACGTACTCACGAAGCGATACAACGAAATCCTTGGCAAATTTTCGAGACTCCTTGTTGTTAAAGCAGGGAAAGATCCGTTTCACCAGTTTATGGGTTACGGTCACTCCTTTAGGAGCTGCCTCATAATGATGGAAGGACCATAAGTTACGCGAAGTCAGTAAACTTAGGTTTTTTCAAATTGATCTTCAAAAGATGCATTCTGCTTGGCAGTTTGAAGAGCGAGTGCAGTTTTGCGTCCTCTCCTATCACTTAGGTGGAGACTTCAGTCGTACGGTCGATATTTCGGCGTCGGAGAGGCAGCGTGGAACTCACATCTGCGAAACGAGTGGGTGTTGGAAAAATCTACAATCGGGTTTTCATTGAAACTGCGTAAGATTTTTCTTGGAATTCGACACAAAAGAAGGATTTTGGAGAAGGTTCAAGTAATGGAAGGAAATGGTTTTGATATCATTCTTCGGCGTCGGTGGCATGACTAGATAGATTAAGAAGATTATGTTCAACGCCAGTGCCAACCTGTTATACTCAACTCTTCTGGATGGTGAGATAAACTGACAGTTACCTGTAAAACTCCACCAAAGCTTCATCCTTGGCGAGCGATTTCAGTTAATCTTGTAGTGAGATCACCTTCAACGTCCGCAAAATTCCTAACTCCCCGCGACTTCAGATATGCCCTGCCAGTACCACCGCACCTGTTCACATTACCTTGTATATGTAAACTTACTACAAACCACTAGCATCAAAGTTAGTTGGCCGGCATAAGTATCGCAGTTATGCTTTCAGCTGTGTAATGAATTCGCACTATCTCTACTCCTGTAGGTTACATTCACTAGGATAACAATGTTAAGCTATTACCGTTAGGAACGCCGCTTGACCAGTCTAACGCTTGTTTGCATTCTGAAAGTAGACTGGAATTTTCCGTTGACGCACTCTTCTCCTCCGACGGCTGCTGTGCGGTTGTGCTCAAGGTGCTCTCACGTTCAGCTCCCTAGCATCCTTCAATTGTTACGTTGAAGTCTGTTGTGAACGGTGAGTAAATCAATAAATAAAGTTTGTTTGCGGATTCACCGTTTTCTCCCTGCGACTTCCGATTTACAGTGGCTCAAGGTTCGAGAAACTGTGGGCGTACGAATTCAGGAAACTAGCACTACAAACTATACGTAACTTGTTATATTTGTGTGGGCATATTTTCGTGGATTTTTATAAAAAGTCAGGGAAAGAAGGTCAAGGCTTGTTTTTGTCCGTGTTGGTTTCGGTTCTGCGTCTTATGGGTATAAGATGAATTTGGAGTTTTCCGAACTTGGGTCTTACAACGAAAATTCTTGGAATACGCATAAACAAGCGTCTCCCTTACTGCCGGCGGTGGGTGGTTGGTAATGGTTTTAGGTACTCTGCTGTCACAGTTAGATATAAGTGGTGGATCATTGAAAAATAGCTATGAAAATTTTAATGCAAACTGCACACGCGAGCCAGTATTATCAGGAGTACCTCCGATCGCCGACAACAGATGCAGTCAGAGCAGTCCAGAGAAATAATACTGAGCTGGTGCTCATTGTCGCAAACCAAACGACAATGAAACCAAGACTCAACGCGTCGACCCTGTGTATCGATATCGACTCTGGAAAACAGTTTACAGAGAAAGCACGTCAGGCCAACGCGACACTGAGAGAGCTGTTATCAGCCTCAGGATAGATATTACAAATCAACGGCTTTAGTGAATCAAAAAACATAATCACCAAAAGTGTAAAAGGGTTGCGACTATCAAAAATTTTATTCGGTGTAGCCGCTACGCAGCTCAAACTAGAAAGCTAGTTGGAAGTACTTGCACGTTTGTTGTTTCCTAGGAAGATTGGAAAAATTATGCCTTTTCGCCGAGTGCGGTAACAGGGTGATGCACGTAAGGAATAGGTACATGAGGATTTGAGGCAGGGAATGTCACTGTTCGGGAAGGAGTCGGTCGAAAGTGCTCGCTGCGTTGACAGGACTACTAACCAAACTGTCTAACTTTTTTGTGAGTACCTTCTTCATCGAAGTGGGCTGCCTAATCAAAAACCTATTAAAAGAATGGGAAGTAGGCTTATCCAGTGCTCTGTGGTAAGTGGCGTAGAGTATTTTGTTTATGCACCATGATCGGATCGCCCGGAAATGAGAAGAACCGCGGTGATTTATGAGCACGGCAGACATAAAGGATCATTTCAACGTGTCAGCCCAGCTGTTCGAATAATAACAACTTACTAACAGAATGCTGCGAAGACTGCGGCGTTCCGTTGTTTCTTTTCTCATGATCCTATCCACATATGATATGCTCATGGAAAAATAGAGTGGGCATGCAATTTCGGACCTGGTAAAGCATCGAACAACTGCAAAAACATGAGCACCAGTGAAGACAAATCCTTACTGTTCTTTATTTCAGCACAAAAATACACCCATAAACTGAGAGACAAACGACAAGGTTAGGTGTATGACAATACCTTTCTGTTAAAAGCCGCCAGGTTCTAGACAAATTGACTCCAAAAATCATGAGCTAGTTAATGGACAAAACGCCGAATGTGCAACTATATGTAAATGCTATATTTGAAAGCGTCGGTTCAAAAAGAAATGTTAACACGCTCCGTTAAGTTTACAGGCTTGCGAATGTCCGCGCCAAGACAGTTATGCTGGGAGCTCGAAGGAGCAAAGTTTGGCGTCGCGAGTGTGTCAACAACCGGAAAAGTTTACGGTTACGGCGCGCTTTTTGTTGCCACTGAAGGCTTCATGCAAGATGCTCGACCTGTGGACAGATGAGCTGCGGTTGATGGTTCTTCCACAAATACTGGCTACAACCAGTTGACAGAGACTGCCTCGCGTCATACGTTGCAGATAACGGTGCGGCCTTTCTTTCGTCTTTTCAAGACACGGTAGGGTCTGATGTACGAGCGTGATAGCGGTTTACGCAGGCCGTGCGCACGTACAAAGTTATGAATATGGTGGCACCGTTTATTACGTCCGCGTGAACGTGAAGCCTGTTTTCCAGGCTGCACAGAACGTGACGTTTTAATACGATGCGCCAGATAAGCTGCAGAGCTACCGTAATCGTACGATGCTGGAGAGGCAGGTAAGACGAAATTACCTGGTAACTTAGTGTGTAATTGGAAACTAGGTAGACAGCAGTGGCGTTCGAGTCCTCCTTAGGGCTGAACGAAATAATGGAAGTGTCTTTCTCCGAGGGAAATTGGAGTGCCCTCAGGTAAGGATGAAAACGTCCGACCATCCCGTTTGCTGCCGGACGTTGTTCTATGATGCCAGGGTGCTTGGACCTTAGAGTATTGAAAAATGCCGCGAAATGCGTGACCAACGATCTGTGGTTATCACCGGCGGACAGCCAAACTCTGCAACCCAGCGTTCTCAGAAGGTGCTAGCAACCGGTTCTGAGCAGTAGTTAGGCAGCATTATGGCTGTAGATCATTTTCAATCCTGTAGATAAGTGGAGCAATTTGAGGGTGGTAAGGTGCTCATCTGGTTGACGTACACGCCGCAAAACCGTGCTTGGCTCCAACCATGGACAAATTAACTTGTTTTAGGCTACACAAAACGTTCAGTGACAAGTTTAACTGAAGCACGCGTGCCAGTGTGACAAGTTGTGTAGTATTCCGAACACTTTGTGGCGGAAAGATGCAGACACTACAGGTCAGGGTGTGCCACAGGAATTTTCGTAGACTATTGTTTCTCTTGAAGATTTCGAAAGTACAGGTTAGCGTTTGACAGATCTCTTTTGTCGGAGGTGGTCAGACTCTGGATAAGTGGCTTGAGCAGCGACCATGGCTACTCGATACGCTGATTTTATGAGCGCTTGAGAGAATGCCCTCGACGGGCTTTTCAGTACCTGAGGAAAGTCGTATACCAATCGTTCTGACTCTACCTGCTACTCCGGTGTGGTAGTCAGGATTGTGAGTGGTTTTGACGTCTTGTGGTTCGCTGAATAATATGTCGGCCCTTGCAGACTTACTCATGCCAGATTAGCCAAAGATGAGCAGCCACACAAAATGCAGATGTGCTGGTTGTGGATTGTGACAGTGTGTTGCTTTTTGATTTTGCCTGGCGTTTGTCGTTGCATGCTCTAGCCTTGTGCTTTTGACTTGTTCGTTTGTAACAATATGTGCACAGAAGTACATAACGTGTTGTGTTCTATGTATGTCTTACATGAGATGTCGGCTTTATAGGTGCGGCTCTTGAGCGTGTGCAAAGCCGTTGTGATTTAAGTGCTGTTGGTGGTCGATAGTGTTGCACTTGTGTGCAAATGTTTTTATCATTGGTTGCTTGTGGTACAGGATTTCCATTCAAAGGTTCCGGTTTGAGACACCCATCACTATCCTGTTCACTCCAGGGCATGCTGGCGGTGTCCAAGTCCTACATGAACTATGCAGATACAACACACACCAAATACCAAACCACATCAACTTTTTCGCACAGCGAACCAGGTCGTCCTATCCATTGTTTGAAGCAAAGCGGGTAAGCAAACTGCGATATTATTAACCCCCACCTCTATTGTTCCACTGGTCCCTCCACCACGAAGCCTAGAGTCAGCAATACCCACTCGAGTCTCAGCAACACGAAGATCAGCGTGTGACACACCCGAGGACCCAAAACGCTCTTCGTTCTGTCGTGGAATGTGCGGACCTTGCTGGGTCGATTGGCACCACGAGGTGGCCAGAATGCCCACTGTACGCACTGTCATGGAACTGAGCGGATATGGTTTCGACGTGGCAGCTTTGAGTGAAACAAGGCATGCAGACCGAGGTTAACTCCGAGAAGCAAGTGCTGGATACATATTCTGATGGATAGGTTACCCATTAGTTGGTGCTCTGGGGCATGGGGTCTGTTTCGCAGTTTCGCACACCGCTCATGGGAAATCACAGTCAAAGCTTGCGTAAAGCAGCAGATTAATGAATACACATTACCCGCGTTTCAGCACCAATTACTTTTCGCAGCAACCACTGTTAGGAAGCCAAGTGTGAATGAAGTACTTTGCAAAGCCAACAGTGCCCCAACCCATGATCTGCGACTACGCTTATGAAGCCGGGTCGACCACTCCCACCAACAATTCAACTGGTCCGCGGGTTGGCGTCCATGAGTTGGGATGGTTTCTGAGTTCGTTGATCTGTCTACGTCCGTGTGTGGTACCCTATTAACCTTATTATGAGCGAACGTTCCGAAAAAATGCTCCATCCGAGTTGTGCTGTTGAATTTCGTTATTAATGACACATGCTCTACGAATATTCTTGACCTATTACTGTTTCACCATAAACAAAGTTTTGACTGTTGAGATTTTGAATACAACTCGGTAGTTTCCGCCAGCATGAGAATTGCTGGAATCCATATCCGTTCAAAGCGCTTCAAGCAAGCACCGTCGTGCGAATGTGTTAATGCTGACGCCAGCATTGCTGTGAGTATTTGCATGTGGAGAACATATTGCTGATTAAATTGTGTGTGCACCTGGAAATTCCTATAGGCCGGACATCCTATATGGTGATCTGGCTTGAGGAAATGTTCAGTTGTTAGTAGGAAGAATGATAAGATGCAGCTCCCAACTCCATTACGACTGAGGATTTTCACATAGAGCGCATGGTTTGTTAATTTGCGCGTTTTTCAACTTCAGCGCACTAACTGGCTGCTAATGAACGTTCCCTCTACTCTTTAGTTTCATCAACAATTAACTTCCACCAGCAAAGCAAACATGACGAGCCCAACAGTCATAAGAAGTTAAACCACCACCGACCGTGTGGACTAACGACGAAGAGTTGAAGAGAGAAGGAGCACTTACACAACATAAAAAATCGCCGCCTGAATTATGGATAAGGCGAGAAACGTTTTCAGACCAGCGTTCACACAAGTGGGTCATTATTTACTTTATATTAGAAATAAACACGAAAAACTTATCAAAGGGTCCAGGTGACGAAACTTTCACCGGGGTATAACGGTGCATATGCATGTTATAAATCAGCTGTGTCCGAAGGAAAACTTCAAAACAGCTGAGGACATTATTTTGGGAATATGACGCACAACGCTAATAACAATAGTTCAAAAATTAGAATGGTGCAAACTGCAAACAGAAACGGACATCTAGATTACTTCTCGCACTTTTCTTCATTCACTATACCGTGCAATGTAACCGGACTAATGTGTAACGAAAATCATTTCAACTTCCCGCCGCTTCATTGTCTCACGCCAGTCCACCCACAGCCTCATTGTAGAAGATTGTAGGTCACCTACAAACGTTGTTCACTAAGGTGGTTAACCCGTACAAAAGCTTGGCAAGTAATGCAAACATTTCTTACAACTGGCCCAAGGGGCCTAACAATAACCAACTGACGTGCGACATACGAGTTGTGTGTAATCGCTAAGGAGGGGATAAACCTCTACAAGGTAAATAGGAGGAAAAACAGAAAAATTTATTTGTCTGTGTAAAAATGATTGTCCGCCTAAACGGACAGTTTCACCGTGGGATGGAGCGATTTGTGCTAAGGATAATTTCCTTTTCGTAGGCACTTAGCAAAAACAGTGCACGACCCTTTCTTTAGGGTGTTTTCCTATTTTGCATTTGTAATATCACAGCGCACTCTGTCTAATTTACCGCTAATTCGCTGGAAATCGGCTCTAGTGTGTTCATCGGATTATGCAAGTGAACACTGACTTTACACAGTGTGTCTGACTAACGATGAACGCCAACGATAAAAAGCGCCACCCCTCTTGTTTGTTGAACCGGCTGTCAGACAGGCCAAACTGTGGATTTTTTAGGTCTCGCGGAAGATGCTTCACCTACGTGCATTCAAACTTCAATTTTCTTGTGACACTTAGTTGAACCATCGCTGCCTGAGTCCATGATAAGCGATTCCCATCCACAATCAGCATACTCGCTGCGATAGAGCGAATAGTTGACTATCCGTGTCTGCCCGAGCTTTTGCATCTTTTGGTAAAATCCGACGAACTGTTCCCGAAGAACATTACAACCGAGTGACGTGGGACTTTTGAGGGTTTGTTAGAATGGTCCAATCGCTAGTTTTGTGTAGGGTGTTTTTCAGCGACCCCGGCCTTGCTGCGTTGAGAGAAGGCAAATTAGTTTATCTTGTACCTACTGTTGCGGACGCGTTCTCGGTGTAACAAACGGTCAATTTACTTTTGTTTTATCGCCTTTCTAATTGTCTTACCAGCCGTTGGTAGTCCGATTGAACTGGATCAGTAGGTTTCAGTTCTCTGATTCGCTGATTGCCAGACCAGTCACATTTATGGTTAACATGACAATCACTGGTCACCTACTGAGCGGCAGAAATCCAGGGTACGGTTCAAGTCACGTGTTTTGGTTCCGCACGGCTGGTACGGTTGTAACATCTACTGCAATTATTTTTGCCGAGTTCTGCAGTAAAAAATACGGTACTTCCAACTTTATCTGCGAGCTTACTATCGCCGCATACAGAGGCTCGCCTTAAGTGGATTGCGTTGTTCTTTTCCAAATTAGGACTGGCACTGTTACAGAGTTTTCTGGGCTGGCCGCCTGCTGTGAGCTACGTATATGTCGACGATTCGTAGAAGCACTAACTCCTTGTTTGGGTTGTAGAGTTTTTTCTTGGTTTCCCTCACTAACGTTGCTTTATTGCCGTACAACAACGTTCTGCGTCATTCCTGCATGTTGTTCGAATCGATTTAAAATGACCTTGCAATAGCAATAAAATTTCGTGCACGCACGTCTTTCTGCTCTTCTATCCGTGGAGTAGTTGCTTGATGATACCACACGGATCTCATCCACTTTTAGCTTCGCTGTACTCCGAACATAATTGCAGCACAGACCGCATTTCAGCCGCCCACCGTAATCTCGGAATATCTTTGTTTTCGAATACTGGTAACTTGGGAGTAATGTGGTCGTCCTCTTGAACCATTTCTGTGAAGCAAGCTCTTCATTATTATAACTTGTTAAAGTCCCCTTAACTGTCCTTTTGCATTCGCTCATTTTTTCCATTGAACTCAGTGAAATACGCCTACGTTTACTTAGGGTTGTCAGACACTCTTTTTGACCACTACAAGGTCTCGCGTACTCAAGTGAAGATGGCTTTAAATAGCAGTCATGACGCGCACGTCTAAAGTGAATTAAGGTTGCGATAGGAAGCCGGTAATGTGAACTGAAGGCAGCTTCACAAACAAAAAAATAGTCATTCAATGGCAATAGAAAGATAAAATTGCCGACTACCGTTTTATAACGTTCTATCCTGTTCAGAAAATTTTGCTGTGGTTTACTCACTCAACATCATAATGCAATAACGCCGGTTTATACTGGGCTCGCAGGTGACACATCTAAGTAGTTCCGGAAGGATGTACATATTTATGTATGAACAAGTACAAACAGTGGCTTGTTCAGAAAACTGATGACGCTACGGTCAACCGGACAGAATGGTACTCCGATGCGAAATGCACAGCTTCTGCTTCTAAAAAGACCAAGTCCGACCGAAATGAAAGTGCCCTGACCTCAGTTTTTATGCCTAACATTGGAGGACAAATCTCTGGGTCAGCTAAGCTTATTTCACTTTGTATTTTGTGCTATACATCTTTTGTCATCCCTGCGCCCCAAACCTTTTGAATCTGTTCGTATATCTAACACCTGAAACATGGAAAGAAGAATACTACTTCTTGGACGTGGTCTTCATCGTCCACCCGGAATCCACTGGAAACTGTAAAACAGATCAGATTCTACGCAAAATGTTTTCCTGACCTTATGCAGAAAACGAGCTTCTATAAGTCGATTCCTTCGGCTTTCTTCATATTTATATGTGTCCAATTCTAAGTTATCCAGCTGACTGCCTTTAAAACCATGAAACCCAATTCTGCAGAGCCGTTCAACATCTGGCTTACACTGGAAACACGGGCATTGGTGATCACGCTCAATACCTTAATTTGTTCCGTTCTAGATAATCGTTCTACTTCTCATATTGGGAATTCTCCTGGTTGTAAGTGATATGCCTATTCACAAAGGTTGACCTGGTTTCAGACTTGCATGTGCGACGGACTGTTCGTTCGACCAACATCGGTTTCGATATATCACCACGGATTACTACCAATTACTTGCCGAACACTGTGTTTGCGAAATCACCGTTGCTTCCAGCTACTGAGCCGTTATTCACAACTAGCCTAGTTTTGCTTGTACTTCTTTACTTCGCTGTCAAGTAACTCGTTGTATTTGATCATGCTCGCGTAAATTGCTGATTCCAGAAACTGTGAATTTGTAGGGACAATGTTGACGCTCGTTGTCCCTTCCTTCTTTTCAGTTTTGAATACTTTTAAAATTTACCACCTATTACTAACGAACTCCTTCGTGCGTCGATGATTTTTTCAGGTCGAAATCTGTTTTCCAGTAGGCTGAGATTTTACTAGGCACCCGCCAGATCACAGACTGTTCCAAATCCAGTCTGTCGATGGAAGTTGCAAATGAACTATGCGTAGCTGGACGACTCGTTAGACGTTCGCCAGCAAAAATAGACAATGCACGGGGGTAGGCCACATACTCCCGTCGTTTGTGATAAAGTACTGTTGAAGTGGTTGGACCATGCAAAATGTGTGCAGTGTTAAAACAGCTAGCTGCATCTGAGCAATTATAGAGCTTTTACAGTTTTGTTTTACTGTGACGATACATCAGGAAGAAAGACGGAGGACAGAAAAAATGAATGATAAGGAAGGGGGAAAATAAGGAGACTTGGCAACAGTGAAAAGCACAAATCGAGCGCATCACCATTTTTACACTCTGTTAAAGTGGATCTGTGTTACCTGCTGTAAAGTAAAAACCTAAAGCCCTCTAAGACAGCGAGGTTTTCATGTGCGTTTTCCAACAACAACAACAAAGTCGGAAAAACGTACAACAGTGCCCTTTGTAGAGGACAACGACGTCATTCTAACAAAAAACCCTATGCGAAGGGTCACTAGAATTGGAATAGACACTGCTCTTTGAGGTAATCGCATGGGAATTGCTGTAAAGCCGTATTTTGTCATCTTATTACAGCCAAAATTTCTGCACTCCGGTTCCCGAAACGGCATTTCGCAAAACTCCCAAAATATACCTTACTTGCGTTAGACAAAATATGCAAGTTTTTACCGAGACTGCACTGCCAGATAAGGCAGCTTGAAGTCAGTTAAAACAAAAGGACATATATGTACTTCATCAATTACTGAGGTGCATGATTCGACAATGGCCAGTTATTAATGCACACCAATTCATGTCTCGTTTTTTATCATCTAATCACTCAAATTAGACTAATGTTCGCTGCATTTTGACATATTTAGTTTCTTTGAGACCTTCTGAACATAATTTATTGATAAAAGTGGAATACCACATGTTATTACCTGTTAAGTATGTCAATCTTCAGCAATTGCCAGTCGCCATGCAATCAACCTTGCGCAAAATGGCATGATGGCGGTGATGAAAAATGTAAACTCTTCAAATTGTTCGGCCAACACCTGCTCCATTCCAGCTATTGCAGAGGAGATCAAAGCGGCTGATAAAACGGTAATCGCAGCAGCAAATCTTGGCAGATCACATGAAAAGAACAACAGCAGGTCATGACCAGTTCCCATCACCAAGGTATTCGCAGATCTAGCTAGGAAAATAACGTAATTAGAGGCTGGAATGGCGAAACTTCACAATAAAAGTAAGGAGCTTACCGAAAGTTTGCACATGCTAGATCCGATAGTGAGCAATATACATGCCTCAAATAACATCCATCACTAGGAAGTTCGAAGTGTATTGAATTAATCTTACACTTCACTAACCTTCTAGTACACGCCGCAGGATGGAGTCTATGAAGGAGATTTTATTTCTTCCCCCATCGTAAGTCATTTCCTTGGCTAGCTGTAATCCAATGGTCTCCCTCATGCAACGACGAAGCAGTAGTCTTGTAGACGGAGCACTCAGTGGTTTCGGACGGTCCATCTAACCGTGTTCAAAGTATTGCCCGTATACTTATCACAATCCTTCTGAATGTTTGTCTCTGAAGATTGCCTTCCAGCTCGTGGAAACTAGCTGCAGTGTTCACGGACACAGCATGTGAGCGGATGTCACGAACAGCCTCACGCTGAACGTCCAATTTGGGGAAAAGTTGGCTTTGTTGTGGACGTTCTTTCAAAGTAGTCACGTCTTCCAGTAATTCCTGGAGAATTTGCATCATCCTTGATAGTTTTGGAGAGACGGTAGAGTCGTTTTGTGGTGAAGATGTTGCTGTGGAAACGTTGGCAGTGACGTGAGAATAGGAGGACGAACAAATGGGAAACAGTTGTCACAAAGTGGGCGCGAAGATGACGTGAGAGTGGTTAAACAAGGCCGGCACGGAGTTACTGTCGGATCAAACACTGCAGTGAAAGGGATGGAACGATGGGATGTGGGGATACCCAAGGAGAAGGCAACGGGACTACGAAAAATGGCAAATGGAACGCTTTGACAGGAAGGCTCGAGTGTGTGGCACTTCTGCTCTCGTAAAGAGCCACCAGCCTCCAAAACGAACGCTGGATACCGTTCTGCTGTAGCACCAGCCACACGCACGGACGAACAGCTGTCGGAGTCCTCGGATGATGACTGCGACAGAATCCTCCCGAGCAGTTTGCTAACAAACAATAGGATTCAAAAGCACATCGATATAACCTGACCCTCGGACTCCGTTTTCTCATTCGCAATTTTATAGCGGACAAACCTATATCTAATGTGACGTCCACCTTCTTGGCATAACGACGTGCTTGCAAACAGTCATCTGAAAACACAAAATATAATCGGGAAATCATCACCTGTTGTGTTGATTACTCTGACTGATATCTTTGCAGAAACAGGCGGGGAGACCCAGTGGTCCTGCACAGCCGTTGTAAACTGAAGAGACGGGTAATCTGACCACGATGCTACGCCGCCGTCTATCCACGTGGAACACAGCACTGCACAGCAATGTTCCCCACACTCCAAAAAGTCACAAGGCTGTACATTTGAACTCGAGGTTCATTAACACTTACGGGTGATATGTGATAGATAGAACAAAATGGGTTACATGTTGTAGGCCTCGAACGGAGCGGTAGTTATTTTCAAAAGATGTTATTTACAGGAATGCAAAATAAGTATGTGAATGAAACGGGAAGTGCAAACCCTTCGCCCTAATGCGAGACGCACTTGCTGTTAACATGTCTGATGATAAACCACTGACAATGAACATATGCAAACGGTGAGCGGAATAATTGTGTGTGAAGAGTGGTCGAAGCGTGGTAAAGGGGCGATAACTCACAGTGCAATCTTCAGATTTTGGGGTCACGTATGTAGGGAACATCATTAGTAAGAGCAACAATGCTTGGGGGAGTGGTTATAAACAAAATTAAACCCTTAATAAACATCGAGCATCCATAAGAAGAAGGAAAACTGATCAGTGTACGAACATCAGAATGAACGCTTTCTACTAGAGCAGAGACAGACCATTCTGCTAAACGTCCGTACAATTGTCTCACCGGTTGCGTCGGCCCGTTAAGCACAGATTTCATTCTGTACATGTGAGGCTGAAACTGGAAGGTAGAACAGTTACCAGGTGAACCATATGTTGTCACATTATCCGCAAGGTGTTCCAGCGAATGCATTTTGTACACCAACGCTACCTGATCATACAGCTTACGATAATTGGATACAAATACGTGCATTAATTGTTTCGCAAAGTCACAATGAGCAACACTAAGGGTGGAGCGACATAAGATATATATTGTGGCAGAAAAATCTAGAAGGTTGCTATATTTATCACGTCCAAAATACTCCACAAGGACACCGGTCCGACGTACAATGGAAATTATCGACATTCCTTAGCCTTCCAAACAGCGGAAACTGTAAGGAAAGTCACAAGGTTGGCTTTCCCGATACAATAAAATCAGTTCAGTTATCCGTTGGAGTGCTTTCGAGCCTATCATACGACGGACAACGCCTATACACGCCGAATGCATATAGTCAATGGGGAAAGTGGAGATCATATCGACCGGCGGAGACATAAACAGGGATAGAGACTTAGGACGTAGGATGCGACATGATGCGTTCGTTCGAAGGGAACCGCTCTGAGGCATGAACGTTAGTTTCTGTTCGCAGTATTCTTCTCGTTGATCACACTCATCACATCCACAGTATGCACCGTGCCCGCGCACCTGTTTAACACACGAGCGAGCCGGTTTATCGTAGATCGCCGAGTTCAAACGGACCTAAAGGGGAACATTTTTTATCTTTATGCGATTGCATAGCACGTCGCGCAATTTTTGGCATTCGTTGACATCTTCCAGTTTTTGCTTCCTCCATACAAACCAACCACAAACGGCCTGGTTACGATCGGTTCATTCGGGCAACAGAGCATGGGTCATATTGCTAACTTTTCTGCATTCGTTGGTGATAAACCATCAGCATTCATCTGGATTCCTAGGGACATTACATGATGTAGTCGACTACTTAGCGTAGTATTCACACCGCCCCTAACCAAGTGAGCTTATTCGTCTGGATAAACTTCACGTATCGACGAACTTCTCGGTGTTGAGAACTTTCGGGCATCACTCGGTAACTCCGGTTGTAACATACGTTTGGACTTTTATCTCGGTCTTCGGCTACTCTCCCCTTTTTGTGAGTTGTATGTTTGATGGCATAGTTATGCCCGTGTGAAGGTTGCTTGGTCGCCATCTTGAATCTGGAAATTTTCTGTTTGTGCTCGACCAGCGACCGTCGAAAACTCTCTCGAGGCGTACGATTCCGAACGTATATGACGGTTTATATTTATCCATATATCTGTTTATGTGTATTTGATGATATCCATGTATTTTATACCATAGAAATATTACCGAACTATTTGCGGTCGTTATCAGTCTGATTTGACCTCGAGGTGTTGAGTTCTAGTGGTACCCAGCTGACCTCTGAAGTAAAACGCAGAGCAGATCTTACACCGGTATTCTTTCCGTCAAGATACGCAAAAGTCGGGTTACCTGCAGTTCGGAAGTGTTGCTGGAAATTGCCCAGTCTCGGAGGTGGTCGATAACGTTGGCCTTAGGAAGACCATCTTTCGGATCCTGTAAACCAATTTCTGTTAAGCTATCCAGTACACCTGGAATCAGTCGATTGCAGTATGAAAGTTTAACTTGTCTTCACAAGGCGGCTGTGATATGCATTCCGGTACGGACGCCATAGAGGATGGCGAACGCAGGCAAACGTCTGCATTCTCCAAAGATTCTTGCACATTACGGTAAAGCTGGGCAAATGAGCGTTACACATTTTGATAAATGACAGAACGACTGGCTGGCAGATCAGAAGACCACTGTTGTTGTGATGAATCATCGTGATGCTGCTCGGACATGACAGGCCTCACAAGAGACGGGATCATCGAGAAGGGCGTGAATTTGAACGCAACGCGCGTGAACACTCAAAGTGGTTCGAGTTCGGCCACACAATGGACAAGTTTATTCGTATAACGATTATTTCCTACATATTAACGCCCTTTCAATCCAAAACACCTGAACGGGGCCCTAAATCCACAGTTAGACCTGCAAGGCATTTATTAGAGAATAATAATTCGGATTCGCGAAATAAGGGGAACCGAAAGCACGTCACAAGCGCTAGGAATATGATTCTGGAAACCACATTCTAAGAAACAACGCCTTGCAGACGAAGCTGCACAGTACGTTCCCCACCGTTTTCAACTCAACCTACTACTACACTGAGGGTCACGGCTACCATTCATTATCAAATAGCTCCGTAGCAACTCATCGTCTAACTCAAAATATGGGTGCTACTACAAACCAATTCGCCATTATGTATACTACAGCAAGAACGTCCTCGCCTAGTTGTTACCAACTCAAGTGTCTGCCGTACCGGTCTTTTTCAGTGCACCGCTCGATATTTCGTGCCCCGCCAAATGGCTACCCTCCACATGTCCCATTCAGTCATCCTACCGTAATGACACTCTTCCAGAAATTTCTGTCTTGGAGTCAAACCTTTGCAACGCCCACTGAAATATGAGTTGAAGTTTGATGCGTTTCTTACATCAGGCCTTTCCGTATTATATTTCGCAACCCACAGCCCCATCCGTCATAGAGTTCTTTAACAGCTTAAATGTTACCCCTAACAAAAAGAATTTCAGTGGTTCATTACTCATGAAAGCAAGATGTTTGGTTAATAAGATGCACATTTTCAAATCTTTTTCCCTTTTATCCAGCCCCCCTATCATCCTCCTGACAGCCCTGACAGTCAGATAAACATTGTGAGATATCTCATGTTTCGTAGGGATCGTCTCACAGGACGAGGTGGTGGATGCATTATTTACCTGAAAGAACAGTTTTCCGTAGAAAAGCCTGATAAATCCAGTCTTCGTAATATCAAGGACTCATGGTTAATTGTCGCTAAAGGTCCTCGTGAGCTACTTATAGGATGCATTTACAGACCGCCCAGTGCTGGTAGCAATAACCTGGCTGACCTTGTAGAGATAAAGAATCGTGTCTAAAAGACCTCGTGAATACAAACTAATAGGTGGAGGCTTTAACAAGCTTGATATCCCATGGACCACATTCTCTGCTCCAGCAAAACAGGCCGAATTCCTTTAACGCATCCAAGTGAATGGTTGGAACCGAAATGTCTCAACGCCCATCAGACAGAGGCATATATTAGACCTCATATTCACCCTAGGTATTTCCTCTGTAAAGATATCCGTTCTAAAACAATTTCCAGGAAGCGACCACAATGTCGTCAACTGTTTGTTTGGTCTCATTATGGCCACCAAACCAACAGTTGTACTCTGCCGTTCCATCGACTTCATTGATTGGAATACCTTTTCCCCACTGAAATCCTCAAATTGGAATACATTCTTTCTCACATTAGTCCAAAGCAAAACGGCCGGAGAACTTGTCAGACGTCCAACGTCTTGTATCGAAGTTCTGGCCCCCATAAAATCAAATCGCGTTGACTCGTATGTACAAGGACAAATGCTTACTGTAAAAGAGACGGGCAGACTTAAAATGCTTAAATCGAGGTACGGAAAAACATTAGATTTCTCCAAAGTGGTGCAAATGGGCATAGAACGTTGCATAAACGGAAAACCTCGCCCTTTTTAGTGAGCAGAGATACACGAAACTAGTGCGATTGATGAGGCGAAGAAATTGCACGATGGACCCTGCTATAAATGTCATCACTCTCAAAGACAAAACGGTTGTTGATGACCATGTGGTAATGTGTGAAATCTTCAACTCACATTTTGCTGCTTCGTTTAGCGTAGGAAGCACTTCATTGCCTGTTAATATTCCGTCGAAATGAGATAAAGTTTTGAGTAATGTTCTGAATGATGTTCGAAGCATTCGTTCACGATTGGTTACCATTAAGCCCATAATACATCCCGGACCAGATGGTATCCCCTTAATCGTCGTTAAGTAAGGCGGCGAGGATATGCCAATCCTCCTACGCAGTCCGTTCAACCTATCTCTCTTATCCAGCACATCCCATTCTAACCACGTCTCGTCACAAGAGTGGTGCAAGGTAGGACGTTAGCAACTATCGTCGCATCGACCACACGTCAATCTGCTCGAGTGTGTCTGAAAGGCTGATAATGGTACACATAGTCGTGTTCTTAAAGTCAAAATATCATATGCCTCTCACAGCACGTTTCCCTTAGTAAGCGCTCTTGTATGAAGTCAGCTGGAATTCTGAAACCATATATCGATATCAGCCGACGCAGGAAATGCGGTAATTATCATACGCTTAAACATGCGAAAGGCTTTTGTCGTCTGCCTCATAAGCGCCTCTCGATCAAAATAGCATCTTTCGGCATACAAGATCCTTCGTATAGCTGGCTTTTGTCATACCTTGAGGGTCGCACTCAAACAGTCAAAGTAGGGGAGCACTGCTCAACACCGGAACAAGCGACTAGTATGGTGGTTCAAGGAAGATTTCTGGGTCCGTTGCTCTTCTTAATGCACGTGAATGACCAGTGCGATATTATTAGACATGAGGGGGCCCTTTTTGTTTGCTGAAGATATCAAAATTGTTTACACACTCCACCAGCACAGTAACATCGATTTATATCCACTGAATATACGACAGGACCTAGTGCCCTTGCAGTAGTGGGGCAAAAGATGGCCAATGACGTTCTCAGCGAGCAAGTCGAACACCATCAGTTACGGCTGCGACTTACCCTATGATTTCGTCTCACCAGATAGCTATAATATCGATACAGCCACTACGGTCAGAGATTTGGGAATACGGTATTCAACCTCTCCTAGTTTCTTCGAACAAGTATGTTTTCAGGTAGCAAAAACTAAAAGAACGATTGACTGTATCAAGAAGACGCACAGTCTACCGGCTGCGAAAATGATGCGTTATAAAGTGTGTGCTGGACTTCAACTCACTTGTTACACACTTACTTATTGCCATCTACGAAATTCTGAAAGGCTTGTGGTAGAAAACCTCCAGTGATCATTCAATAAGAGCTAATTAGTATAGCCCTAGTTCATCTATAGGTAACGCTGTCGAAAACTTGATACTGACCCACTTTGGTTGCGTAGATTAAAGTTGAACCCAAAGCTGCTGTGTAACGTCATACCCTTGGATGCCATTTACAGCACAGCTCTCCATATAGTCTTGCCAACTTTTTCGTCTTGAAAAAATATGCGCGTGGACCTTTTTTACTGTAAAGTATTCCTTTGTTTGGTATTAACATCCGGATGAAGTCAGAGTCATTAACAACACCCAGCGTTCTGAAAAGGATTTGGACAGCCATCTCACGACATTGATCACAATGTCTATTTCCAAACTCTCCGTATACTCTAGTGACCTTTACACTTGTGGTCCGGGAAACATTTATCCATCATCTGCGTATATCGTAGATTAAGATCCCCGCTGTCTAACTCTCCTCGAAAACAGCTCGTTTGAAGCGGTTTGGTGTATCATCTACCCATACAGCCATTCAGCATCTGGCCTACTGTGTGCTCACTAAATTGTTCACGACTCAAAATTATTTCACTGATAGGCGTCTGTTCACGTATACGCATTGCCCAGGCTGCTAAGAAATGTAAAATTGGCACCTAGCGTTAAATCCAATAAGATGACGCTATATGAGTTCCACTTAGAACACTCACATTTTGTGGGGCCCTCCAAATCGTCGACTCAATATCCCGTTCGCTTACATAAATCCCACATGCGTAACAAAATGCCACAACAAACACCTTACAGGGTTATATATTTCAGTAACCATAGATAAAGTAATAATGTCGCGTAATTTATTTGTCAAGAGGTTTCGTATACCTGTTGTTCGTCACAGTAAATGTACTCACCCCCAACAATCCTCACTTAGCACTTAAAATGGAGTTCTTTTTCTCGATTTCATGGATATTTATTGCGCGAGATTCAAGCTGGAGAATAAAACGTTGAAAATAGGAATCCGGAAGCAGTTTACTAAGAGGCTACGTGTTATTACACTTTACTTAGGAAGGAAACCAGATGCAAAAAAAATTGAAGTTGAACCGGAGAGCAGACAAAATAATTTTTTACACAGCGAACCAACAAAGGCGAAGAAGAAGAAGATAGGTCGGGTTTCCTCAAGGAACAGCGCGTGATCTGCCAAGCGACGGTAGCCGTTGGTTGATATAAGCGAACTTGCAAATGTAACTGACGAAATCTGCTTTAGCCTGACACACTTGTTGTCTCTTGATTAACGAAATACCTTTAGACCACAGATGACCCATTAGGTCAAGACGGCCGCATTTATCGCACGCCATATAGCTGCGTTATCACGACCTAGGCACCCATAATTATCTCACGCAAGGCGCGCCTAAATGTGCGGACTATTAATTGTTGCCTGTTGAACCGTTAGGCGTCCGTCCTTCCGTCCATGGCTCAGGTCCATGTTCCCCCAAAACTAGTATCAATGTCACGACGAAAAAGATTTTTCCGGATAACATCATGATGTCCCCGTTTTCAAACGCCATGGTTTCACTCACCTGCTTCCAGTTGCCCGTTCAAGGGCTTCTACGAGATTCATTCATCACTCACCTTATAAACATATCCTGATAAGCAGATACAATTGACAATCGGCATAGCTATAGTCCTGTGCTTGTCTGCTCTTCGACGTGTCCCAGTGTTTGATACAATCTTCACCAAACAGCTACGGTGCGTCTCGCTCATTACCGGCGGAAGAAAACCAGCTATCGCACATTCCGCTGGTTTAGCGTTCAAGTTTCACTGCTGTGCAGTTACATAGGTCGCACCCCTGAACAACAGACAAGCTGTTTCTGGTTCATCCTCAAAGTCTAGATCTTCCGGACACTTTTCAGGGCTTGCGAAGTTAGCGCTAGCTGTAACCGTATGAATACCATACTTGCGGTCGACAAACTGATCTGTAGACGGACTGCTCGTGAAGTGGCTGAAATCTGCGCTGCTGTTAGCAGTGCTCTCCTTGACGTGTATTCCAGTTGTGAACACACCGTATCTACTAGGAGAAAAATGAAAGGAAAAAAATGCTCTGTGCGCGTTGGCATCCGAACAAGATGTGTATATCTTGAACGCGGGATCCGTGACCGGTCGTTGAAGTTCATCTTCGCTATGTGCAGCTAGCACGCTATCATCTGAGGACGAAAGCATAAGCATTGTTGGAGTACGTCAACTACTTGGAGCGTCTAAAGGTAACATATTTAGCCAGCGTTCACCTTTGTTGCACAAACACCGATGCCGTTCACTGAGTTCTGAAAAACAAACGTTAGCATTACAGTCAAATATAAACTTGACTTGGCTGGAGCCAAAACGCAAACATGCATTAAGCCAACGACAGCACAGAATTATCCCATGTCAATCCACAATAGCGCACCCTCCTTTTCATGACCACATACAGCAGTCTGATTAAATTGACGAAGCCGCCTGTACATCCAAACTTACCTGACATCGTCAACAGTGCCTCACGCAGCCACGTTTTGGTAAAATCCACTCACAATTTATATGGCGGCCGGTTGGGTCCACAGCCTACCTTCGGTACCTTTCGAACAGCGAAAATCGTACCGATTGTATGAGTTGCCAAAAATCCATGTTGTTCCCCGAAAACTGTTGACCAAAACCACCTGGTTGAATCTACATAGCGGGGTACCTGCTAACAACTGTCCAACGCAGCTTAGTCGATTGTGATCTTGGGCGCTGTAGGTGCATCGCTTACTACCCTCACCATAAAACAAAGGTACGATCAGGGCGTCCTAGAATTTTTGGATGACTACATACTGCTCCCACGTGTAGCAATCAAATGAAGCAAAGTGCATTCCAAAATCGGTTCACCGTTCCTCAGAATTCTGCTCGGCAATCCATTTTCACCAGTAGCCCTAATGTTTCGCAGTTGTCTGAGAGGTTTCTGCGCCTCCACTCATTCCACATCAACAGCAAATGAGGCTTTGGCATTCTGTTATAGACGAATTGGTAAGCTTCCAAAGTGCATACGTCGAACTTTTATCCTGCCTTCTGGCTTGGTTCACAAAAGGCCAGAGTCCATTTCAATCAGCACCTTAGTAGAATGGGCAGATGGACCAAAAATCACATTCAGCAAATGAATGAATTCCTCATGTTTTGTGGGCTCAGTAGCCCTATATCGGCTCGCGTTGTTTTGTCCTTCAGTCATCCTTGATGCAGCGTAGCCGTCCAAAGCGTAGTCGCTGAAAACTTTAGAACGGGTTTACTGTTTGAGTTCACTGTGAAACCAGCAAACGTCCCATTCTTTTATCGTACCAAGGTGGAGATGGTTGAACTTTCGTCGCGCAGAGTACCGATCGTTTGTATGGACGCTGCGGTAATCAGTTTTATGAAGTGTTGCCACATATCATTGAGGGTAGCGGATACAGCAGAGTCTCTCAGAAAAACGGCAGCTTCAATCTGAGAGGCAATACTTATCTCTGAGTTCTGCAACCAATAAGTATCCGTTTTTTCCTGTTGGACTCATGATTTTCACACAACAAGCTTGCAAACATGAGTAAAATGATCTGGCCCTGACTAGCCTGTGGTCCGTGCTACATCCGGTTTCACGCGACATTCGCGTTATATCTATTTCACAGTTGTCCCGCAATCGTGTAATCGCGTATTCAGGCAGACCATAACGACCACTTAGTGTAACATCCCATTTTTGGGGCTAACTCTGTGAAACGAGCAAACTATCTCTGTCTCTGTTGCGTGCGTCAACGTTTTATAAGCTACAGTCATTTGCATTTTGACTGCCTCCTTCTTGAAGGCAGGCCTCAATTTTGTGCCATTGTTCAATTATTCGCTTTTGTATGGTTTGTAAATACCTGCAGTGATCGCACATAGCCCAGCGTGCTTCTCATATATGCATTGAGAAATATACATTATTATTACGTTTGTTCAAATAGTGAAGTTGCATGTATCCACTGGGATCGTGCGCTTTTAGCGGCCAGCTTGCGACGGTGTAGTGGCAGAAAGGGCGATGATATTCTTGCTGACTTGACCGATGCCATAGGGTGCGAGAACTGTTGGCCAGGCTACTGAGCCGCGTCTAACAGACGAAGTGAAGTCGCGCAAAACAAACACCTGCGGGTGTCAAGGGGACTGTGACGGACGTCCGATTATAGCAAAACTAAATATTTTCATGGTCTGGTGAACACAGTGCCCTTGCGCAGGTGTATTACTACCATAAAAGACGCGTGGCCTGAAAGGTTGGTAATTGCACGAGCTCCCATGAAAACACTGTTAAAACGATCTACGAACGCGTACATTCATCTGACAAACCAAAGTGTATTCGCACGCAATAGATAACAGCGCGTTTTCAATCACCCCGGTGGCACATCCTTCATTCCAATGGTCGCCTCTGTTCCACCGTCTTTCTGGCGCTGAGACTAGTCTTTTGGTTCTAAAACGCACGCGCTACACCACACTTAAATAAGGCTGCCCGCTTTAAAGCAGGCGCGGGGCTTTCGTGGGTAATGGAAAATTCAGACCAACAGTCGTCCGCTGAATTACTCAGCTCAAAATATAAATATAGCGGGAGTTGAGTAACCCAGATATGAACCTGTCGAAAGTGCGAAATGGAGTTTGGCTTGAGCCGTGTTAGCTGATTCACTAGTTTATCAACTTTGGCCTTACTGTCCAGTCGGCTGTCAAGAGAGCAAGTGAAACAGAATTTGGATCAAAGTGGTAACGCTTCAAGCAACGCGTCATCGAGTTTTTCACTGGAAAAGCCATATATGTGACCACCAAGGTTGCTATGTAAAACAAAGTAAGGTTGGCCTTAACTTAGGCTATGAGTCAACCTCATCAACTTTATCCATTTGCTCTCAAGGAATACTGAGTTATTATTATTTTCGGACCATAACTATTTCTCTTCAGCTGAGTTACTCAAGAAATGTCGCCGCTGATTGCAGATGATGCAACTCAATTCCTTGGTGGGATAGGTTTCATAAAGAAACGTGGATGTGCTGTATTAACTTTTCCCTTGAGCGCAAACGGAACTTAGTTCAATCCCTAGCGTACCGCGTCAGAGAGAGCCGTTCTGGGGAGAAGGTGGACATCGGATTCAATCGACTATCTGATAATCTACGAGCAAACGGTTACCCGAACAAATTCATCATGTAAAACGTGACAACTACAATGATCCCAGTCTTGGGGCTGAGGAGAAATCCGCGTTTATCGATGTCCCGTTGAGAGAAGACCTAGCCACTGAAAAGATAAAGGGATGTTTACAGCAGTCACCATAACATTTTTCTTGCTTCATCGTCAAAAGTGGATTCAGTTCTAGACCTGTGTTAGAATTAGTCCTAAGGACAGGCCACTCTTACGAGGATGGTCGATGCTTTGGTACCCCACCTTCTGCTGTGGTGATGTAAACATCAATGCAATGTATCATTCAAGCGACTCGAGACATGTTTACACGGATTAAGAAGTGCCACTTGACCTGGATCAGCTCCATGGTCGCAAAACCAACCGATACTTTAGTTACGTCACATTTTGTCACACACCTGCACCGAGTAGGCGGTGCAAAACGATTTTGAAGGGGATACGAAATTTAGACACAGCAACCCATAACACACAGGTAGTAGATTTTGGCAGCTGCCAAAGTGAGCGCAGTCTGGTTTCTTATCAGGGTGATTTACCAACCTTGAAAAAAGCTCAAAAAAGCTACTTCACGACCGCATGACCAATAAATCTCTGTGGTTTAACTTGAATCCCAGGTGCAGGTTGATCCAATATAAATAGGAAACAACTTTGAACAGGCTAAGAGACCCCTTCGACTCTAACATCAATTAAAGCAGTGTGGTCAAAACTGTGAGTCGTTTCGTCTCACTCTTTGACATAGCAAACGTCATCATTCACATGCCTGAAGGTGTTGATTGGTGTTGCACAGATCATTCCTCATTCCAGTCAGATGAGTTCTGCATAAAATTGCATTCGAGATGTAAGGAAACAGGTTCATATTCCGTATGCATGAGCCTTCAGTGTTACTGTTAGTGGTAGCCGGTGTTTTGTGGTTGATGGTTGTCATACAGATGGGGTTAACGCTTTGGATTTTTAGAGGAACAGTGCTTTATTTGTGCCCCACAAGACTATATTGCAACCTCTTGTTGCAATCAGTGGTTTGCCTCCCTCTCTAAAACCACCTGGTAAATTAATTAATATTTTCGTCTCATAAAACACCTATTCCAAACAATACATCAATTGCACAGAAAAACCTATGTCGAATTCAGTGTCGGAACCACTAGTTTAGTCACTTGCCATGCCGTACCTCAACCCTCATTTGCTGACATTGTGTTTTATCAACTCACTTAACCCGACTTCTTTATACAAATGTCTCTGTCAAACAATTACACATTCTATTATTCGCCACACTTCACAGAACATTCCGCAAATTTCCATGTGCTGCATACTACTCGGTTTCACTCTTGATCTTGCTGATGGCTATCTGCAGCGTCTGAACGACAACAATGCCGTGGTGGGTGAACATTTCTTAGGACATATTTGAACCATTAATGAATAACTGCTCCGTCGTTGATCGACTAGTAGGTCAGATCCCGATGTGTTTCGTCTTCTTTCACACCCACTGTTTGTCTCTCTCTATTTCTTTGATGCAACTTGCTTCAAATTAAAGGGAAAACGGTTGATGTTCAACTTGTTCATTTTGCGAAAAGTTCCTCGGTTCACTTTTTGTATCATTTTGGATGTAGCCTTTAAAACAGAAAATTGATGCAACTCAAAGCGTTCTGAAACGGCTCTGGAAAATATCCAAACTGTTTTGTTAGTAACGTGTACGTATAAGTTTATTGCAAATCGCTCCTTCATCCATTTTTGTTACACTTTCTCCGCTAGTGGATTTCCATGGTGTATGTTACTACGATTATTTATGCGTATCCCCTAAAATCACACTCAGTGTCCGCGCTCGGCCGAGCACAACTGGGTCAAGTGAGTTGGGAAATGTAATAACCATTGTTTCTGCATATCGGCTCGTTTAAGCAGTGTTACTCTCCTGACTCCCATTGGCTTTTGCTCTTCACTTACCATATGAGGATAGAAAACTGACCCCGGTCGAATCCTATCCCCGCTATGTTTGTCAGTTCAGCCTCATACATTTCGATCAGAACGTTGATCTGGTCGCTGTTATAACTCCACTGGAGCAAAGTTTATAGGCACAATCCATGGAAGATTTTCTTGAGTTAATCAGTGACTTGGACAAACTTGACCTTGTTACTCAACTGATGTGCCCTGTAGATTTCCGGTCACTGTTCACAGACGTCCACCTGCGTGAAACAATTCGTTATATTTGTGAGCACGTGGAACCTGATTACGTTATGCTACCACTCTTACACTATATACTAAACAACAATTTGTTGCTCTGCATTAGGAATGCCACTTTCCGTTTTCTGGAGAAGCCCTACCATCAGATAGATGGAGTAGCCATGGGGAGCGCGCTGTGCCCCATCGTCGCGGACTTGTTTGTGTTAAGAATTAAGCAGGAGCTAGTTACAGACGTTGCAGGTTTGTCACCCTACAAGCGTAACATGGACGATGCATTGATATTCAATCGGTGTAAACAGTTTATAGACAACCTGGTGCAACGCCCAAATGTATCACCCAAACCTGAAGGTTACGTGTGAATTTGAGGCTACTGGTTGTCTGCCATTTCTAGACATACCCAAAAGTCGCCGAGAAGACGGTTCGATTAAGAAAGCTGTCTGTAGAAAATCCGCGTGGTCCGACCGATACCTGAACTTCAACAGTCCCACACCAGTTCACCCTAGGCGAGCACTAATAAATACGCTGCTCATGGGTGCAAGACTAGCCTCTACTTGCGGTAGTCTTGCCGAGGGAGAACCGCCGACTTTTTGAAGGTCAAGTTGGCATACCTAGCTGGCATTCAGTTAAGTTCTGTCAACTCATGAAGCAGACTGCGTGTGATAACGAAGCAAAAGCAAAGAGTTACGATCAGAAAATGCTCCCCTTCTTACATTATTGTCGGAGAAAATCCTGTATGAAGTTACTATTATCGGTGGACAACGCGGAAGTGAGGCGAATACTGTGGACTACCTTGGACAGCTATTCTGTGATGGCGATCTCGGAACGATGTGCTTCTGCATGATGCTCAGTATACTCCGATCGTAAGAATGGGAAGCTGCTATAACCGCGTCACCATGTTATAACCTTCCGGCTAGCTGGAATGGGTAATCTAGATGTACCCACCAAATCACAAATTCGTTAAAATAAACAAACGGACGAGATAAATTTGTGGCGCTCGGGTCGCGGTTTTTTCAAATCTGACTAGTTGGCCTTGCAATATGTTCGAACGGAGTAGAGTAGAATTGGGCAGCTTTAAGAGAACAATAATAATGCTCAGAGTAATTTCTGTCTCATTAATACGGGATGAAAAATAATATGAATCTGAGCCCACTAACGAATCTCGTTTACGGGGTGCAGAAAATAAAAACTCACACCTACCTGAGAAATTCCTACCGTTTTCCAGGCTTGATATGCTTTATAGATGGGCTTGTAGAGGACTGGTACGTTTCTGTCTAGAATCTTGCCTACTCTCCACAATGATTAAATCAGAAAAACTGATTATACGACAACGACGTTTATTGCAAAAAGACCGGTAAAGCGAGCTGTAAGCAAAACACAACAGAAGCAAAGCGAAACAGACCAGTAGCTAGCGTCCGGAAGGTGCAAGTGCATTTGTGACCTTGGGCGGTCGAACCAACGAGAAAATCCAGACATGCAACCAAACAATGTCAATAGTATCAACGGTCAAAATAAATAGCGAAATAGTTGGAATACGTGGCAAACCAAGAATATCTCTACAGGCGCATCGTATGTCACTCTGAATGCGTCAGACGGAGTTTCAATTTGTTGAATAAAATTCTCAATAGGCGAGGACGGCTACTGTTATGGGTTATATAGTGGACAAAGCGAAATGATAGCTTTCGTCCAGTATCAGTGGAATCTCTATTTTGGCGCGCCCTGTTAACAACTGTGTACGTCCTGGGATAGTTCTGGTGTACACTGAAACTCTGCGGTATGTTCTCAGAATATATGCAGCAAATGTGGTTAAAAAACCTTTATTTTAACAACGATGTCAAGTGTGAAAATCGCAAGCCTTACTCTTCCACCTAAGTCTAAGTGGGCCAAAACAAATCCCAAATACTTTCCGTCGGTAACTGATGGCCTTGCGTTTGGCCATACGCACACCATAGAGTTTTCCTCGCTTGGGTCTGTGGCTTCTTTGCGAGGTGTATGGATGAAAACAGCACCTGACTGAGAGTGTTTTTAGGGAGTGGTTGGAAGGAATTTGATGCACGAATGGAAGGTGCTGTTGTGGAGTCGCCTAAGATACATGTTTAAAGAGTCAGTAGACATGAGGAGTTTTAGTGGGTCATTCCAATTTTCAACACTAAGCTAAGATGTTAAAATGTCTACCTCCGTAAAATGTGTTTCTGGAAGGAGCCCCAATTCATGACAACCGAACTACCGTACAGTTGACAATACATTGGTACTGCTGACACTGGTGAACCTCATTCTGAAGAGAACAAGGTAGTTGCACCGATGATTAAAAACTGTTTTTTAGTGGCAAGCCGCTCGAAGTATTTACACGTAAGGAATCGCAGAGCTTCATCTTCCCGACACTCAAGTAATGCTTCAAAAATGTTTGCACGCCTTAAGAACTAGTTTATCATACCAGAGAAATCTGTACCTTAGTCGCATCTAAGTTAACAGATAGTAGTATTGGAAAGGGGATATTAATCGGACGCCCGTGATTACTGAGCTTGCACAGCAGTCAGTCAAAGTTGTCCCATCCTTTCGTGTTTGTTCTTGTTCCATTGATGGGGCTCTTGTGGCATTCGCACACGCTGATGAGCACCGCAGTGACCTCTGGATTATCACCTGTCGGAGAGATCAGATAATATCTTGAGGTTTATGGGGTAACTGTCGATGTTTAGAGCCCATCCAGTAGTAGGTGAAACTTACAGTCAAGCGTTTTCAAGGGTTCGTGTATGGGCAGCAAAGCTCGCAGGTCTGTGTTATGAACCGCGCGAGTTGACAATTGGGGCAAAATCACTAACGCTCAGCGTTTACGATAACCCGACTTAGCTACGACGGTTGCACTAACAACCTGCGTTATCACGGACTATACGACAACGCACGAACTACCGCAAATAAAGAAGACAGGGAGACAGGGAACCTTCACCCAAGGGTATAATCCATCTCAAGCAAACGTGTTCAAAATACACTGAGAAACCCCACCGTATTTATATTGTTCAAGCGGAGGCTCATACAGTGGTGGAGGCTCATACAGTAGTGGCGGCTCATACAGTGATGGAGAAGAAGAAACAACATTTTTGGGTTAATTGTGGCGCTATCTCATCAGTTTGATAACTTTTACCTGTCTCGGATTTATTTAATAGGCGAACCCATTGACCACCTAATGATGGTATGCTTCTTTTGGTCGACCTCATCACAATTTTGAGTGACTTTCCTTTCAAGGCAATCACCCGAAAAATCCAGGCGTGCGTTTGCGGACCGCATTTGTCCAGATGTTCAAACGGGATATTTCGATGACTAATGTGCGCTTTGCTCCCCAGTTTTGGTTACCACAGTCAGACTCGTCGATCAATTGGCCGTGTGATGCTAATGGCGAGGCTGGGGAAGTGGACAGTGAAATTACCAAAGATTTTTACTTATTCCTTACTGTAATATTCTACTCCTCCTCCCTTTTTAATGATGCATCGTGCACTGAAATTCCCGTCATTTTACCATTGTTTCTGATGTAACGCGCCTTCCCCTTGTCGAACGTTTTAATACTGCTTGATTGCTTGACCTGGGTTCCTGCTATGCGTCTTCCCCTAGTCTAGCTTGCACAGAGAAAGAAAGACACGGTTGCGGTAAACACGCTGTATTGCCAAAAACCAGTCTGACCAGTTCGACCAAATGAATGAAATGCCTGTAAATGTATACCATGAAATAGTTATGAGTCACTGTCTGCTTGTTCAGGCCACTTCGTTTCCATGTATCATTGGACTGACATCTTGGATTCACTTGTAGGGGGCTCACGGGCTTCCTTGTTCGTTTGGACCGTCTAAGGGAAAAAGAGCCTGGTGTTCTCTCGTTGATGATTGATAGAGGCTATTTTTCCCAAATCAAAGTTGTCCAGTAGAAT
This sequence comes from Paragonimus westermani, assembly GCA_008508345.1. NCBI lineage: Eukaryota > Metazoa > Platyhelminthes > Trematoda > Plagiorchiida > Troglotrematidae > Paragonimus > Paragonimus westermani. The sequence goes on from QNGE01000128.1 coordinate 241,789, forward strand.
GTCTCAATGCAATGAAGCTGAGTCTGGTTTGCTCGGAAGTAAGGTTCTGCCGTTACTGGTTGATATGTCTTTTCCAGGTGTCTTCTCCGACAGTGACTTCGTAGATCACCTTCCCATTGCATTTNCCAGGTGTCTTCTCCGACAGTGACTTCGTAGATCACCTTCCCATTGCATTTTGAGTTCACTGCAGGTGTCCATTTATCTTGACCTCGGAAGTCTCGTGCAAGCACTGAGTCGCCAATATTGAAACGTCGTATGCATTGAGCATAGCCTGCCCTGTGTACTTTGTTGGCGGATGAGACTGGTGATGGTCTGATATTGTCGAACCTTGTGTGAATTTTCCGTCCGAACATACATTTGCCTGGCGGAATTCCTCATGGTGTATTGCAATTAGGCGCAGTGCGATATGCAGTCAAGAAATGTCGAATGACATCTATTGGAGTCTCCTCTCCTTCGGCTTTAGGTAATGCTCGCTTGAAGGTATCCACGAACCTCTCAGCTTGATCATTAGATTGCTGGTGATACGGGGGAGAGAAGTTTCGCTGAATGCCAGGATGTTCGCAAAATGTCCGAAAAGTTGCGGATGTGAATTGTCATCCATTAGCCGATACAATAGTCTCCGGAACGCCAAAGTGGCTGAATAACTTGTTGAGCTTCGATGTTGGTGATATAGGGTTCGAATTTGTCAATGGGACAACTTCCGGCCACTTGGCGAGTGCATCGACCAAGATCATGCAGTATTGACCATTAACTGGCCCCGCAAAATCCAGATGGAGACGTTGCCACGGTTTTTCTGCGTCTGTTCATGGTAGCCACGGACACTTCGGGGGTGCTTTAGCTGCTAGTTGACATCGTTCGCATCTTTGACAGAACCGCTCAATTTCCGAATCCATCTGCGGCCGATATACGTGACTGCACGAGAGCATTCATTGAGCTGATACCTGGATGGCCGGTATGAAACTGCTTCAGTACATTGTCACGTAACACCTGTAGCACGACGAGCCGTTCACCAAACATGAGACAAACGTCGGTAGTGGAGAGGGAGTAACGTCTATGAAACAACTGCTGGATATTAGAGTCCAGGTTGCGTTGGTTGTATCGAATTTTTGGACTACAATCATGTGAAAATCCGACCTAACCCAATTCCCCTAAATATTCATCCCTCTGCATTCAACCTTCCCCGTTTCTGGACGTTAATTGGACCTTGACCTAGACGATTTTGTTTTGTCACGTCAATTTGATGGTTGTGCGAATAGCAAATTGTCGGTCGTTGTACTTTATCTGAGTGGTGCGTGCACCCCCTTTTTGGAGCTCGGCTCATCCTCATTGGTTTGAACCTGTTGACTGCTCGGAAGAGCTCTTT
>QNGE01000128.1:247572-304372 GCA_008508345.1 Paragonimus westermani
ATCACAATTTTGAGTGACTTTCCTTTCAAGGCAATCACCCGAAAAATCCAGGCGTGCGTTTGCGGACCGCATTTGTCCAGATGTTCAAACGGGATATTTCGATGACTAATGTGCGCTTTGCTCCCCAGTTTTGGTTACCACAGTCAGACTCGTCGATCAATTGGCCGTGTGATGCTAATGGCGAGGCTGGGGAAGTGGACAGTGAAATTACCAAAGATTTTTACTTATTCCTTACTGTAATATTCTACTCCTCCTCCCTTTTTAATGATGCATCGTGCACTGAAATTCCCGTCATTTTACCATTGTTTCTGATGTAACGCGCCTTCCTCTTGTCGAACGTTTTAATACTGCTTGATTGCTTGACCTGGGTTCCTGCTATGCGTCTTCCCCTAGTCTAGCTTGCACAGAGAAAGAAAGACACGGTTGCGGTAAACACGCTGTATTGCCAAAAACCAGTCTGACCAGTTCGACCAAATGAATGAAATGCCTGTAAATGTATACCATGAAATAGTTATGAGTCACTGTCTGCTTGTTCAGGCCACTTCGTTTCCATGTATCATTGGACTGACATCTTGGATTCACTTGTAGGGGGCTCACGGGCTTCCTTGTTCGTTTGGACCGTCTAAGGGAAAAAGAGCCTGGTGTTCTCTCGTTGATGATTGATAGAGGCTATTTTTCCCAAATCAAAGTTGTCCAGTAGAATGTCTCAATGCAATGAAGCTGAGTCTGGTTTGCTCGGAAGTAAGGTTCTGCCGTTACTGGTTGATATGTCTTTTCCAGGTGTCTTCTCCGACAGTGACTTCGTAGATCACCTTCCCATTGCATTTTGAGTTCACTGCAGGTGTCCATTTATCTTGACCTCGGAAGTCTCGTGCAAGCACTGAGTCGCCAATATTGAAACGTCGTATGCATTGAGCATAGCCTGCCCTGTGTACTTTGTTGGCGGATGAGACTGGTGATGGTCTGATATTGTCGAACCTTGTGTGAATTTTCCGTCCGAACATACATTTGCCTGGCGGAATTCCTCATGGTGTATTGCAATTAGGCGCAGTGCGATATGCAGTCAAGAAATGTCGAATGACATCTATTGGAGTCTCCTCTCCTTCGGCTTTAGGTAATGCTCGCTTGAAGGTATCCACGAACCTCTCAGCTTGATCATTAGATTGCTGGTGATACGGGGGAGAGAAGTTTCGCTGAATGCCAGGATGTTCGCAAAATGTCCGAAAAGTTGCGGATGTGAATTGTCATCCATTAGCCGATACAATAGTCTCCGGAACGCCAAAGTGGCTGAATAACTTGTTGAGCTTCGATGTTGGTGATATAGGGTTCGGATTTGTCAATGGGACAACTTCCGGCCACTTGGCGAGTGCATCGACCAAGATCATGCAGTATTGACCATTAACTGGCCCCGCAAAATCCAGATGGAGACGTTGCCACGGTTTTTCTGCGTCTGTTCATGGTAGCCACGGACACTTCGGGGGTGCTTTAGCTGCTAGTTGACATCGTTCGCATCTTTGACAGAACCGCTCAATTTCCGAATCCATCTGCGGCCGATATACGTGACTGCACGAGAGCATTCATTGAGCTGATACCTGGATGGCCGGTATGAAACTGCTTCAGTACATTGTCACGTAACACCTGTAGCACGACGAGCCGTTCACCAAACATGAGACAAACGTCGGTAGTGGAGAGGGAGTAACGTCTATGAAACAACTGCTGGATATTAGAGTCCAGGTTGCGTTGGTTGTATCGAATTTTTGGACTACAATCATGTGAAAATCCGACCTAACCCAATTCCCCTAAATATTCATCCCTCTGCATTCAACCTCCCCCGTTTCTGGACGTTAATTGGACCTTGACCTAGACGATTTTGTTTTGTCACGTCAATTTGATGGTTGTGCGAATAGCAAATTGTCGGTCGTTGTACTTTATCTGAGTGGTGCGTGCACCCCCTTTTTGGAGCTCGGCTCATCCTCATTGGTTTGAACCTGTTGACTGCTCGGAAGAGCTCTTTTGAGTATGGATGTCTTATTATGTGATTATGGTTCATATTTAGCCCGTTCAGCAACAAATTGTAACTCATTCCCCGAAAGCGATCTGTCGATTGAAACTGTTGAGGTTGTTTGAATATTCACTTTGATAATTTGTTCAATAGTACCGTGGCATTGCGATCTAATCTTGTCTTGAATATTTGGGATCATTGGTTTATTGCTACGCGTTGCTCAACGTCTTCGTGGAAGTTCGTACATTGGTTCCATCTTGTGCGTACCTAGTGCGTCACCTTCTGTAGGACTTCGTCGTGATTCCTTAAGTTTTTGGTGATCGTAGCAGTAATGGGCAAGGCTCTTATGTTGTCAAGGTTGACTTGACGAACTTCCGGTTAAACTGTAACTGACGCAATGATAGAGTCGTCAGATTCTGTTTGCTTCGAGTTAATTAGGCGTGATGAGGCATCGGCTTTGCCAAATTCGTGCGTGTTCCGGCATTGAATATTCTGGTCATAGACGAGTAACATTGTCGGCAAACGTTGTAGGCGGCTCGCTGTGTAAACCGGAATGCCTTTCTTTGAACCAAAAATAGTCAGCAAAGGTTTGTGGGGTGTGAGCAGAGTAAACCGCCTACCAAACAGCATTTTGTGAAACTTCTTGACTGCAAAGATGATGGAAAGTGCCCCCTTTTCAATTTGGCTATAATTCTTCTCGGCTGGTGTCAGTGATCTGGCAGCGTGCGCAATGGTTTTTTCTGATCCATCTATTTTTTGACAACCACAATGGGGGCGGCCCATTCCGAGTGATTCACTGATTGCATGATTCCTTCTATTCCTTCTACTTGCAACTGATCAAGTTCGCCGTCCACAATCGGCAGTGCGGCATATGGAACTGGTCTTTTGGGTCTGAACACTGGTTTCACTCCTGGATGTAATGTGAGAGTTGCCTTTGCTTTTGTACAAAGACCGAGGCCCGGTTCAAAAGCAGACGCGTGCCGAATCTTGAGTTGCTCAATCTGACGTTGAATTCATGGCGCCAAAAGCAGCGTTTCTGGTCGACTATGTAGTTTCGATTGATTACATATGCCGTTCACCGGCTGATATAGTGATTTCAAGTCATCGGTTCAATCAAGGCTCAGTAGAGCTAAACCTGGATGATCTGTGACGAAATAACAGGCTCTGATTTGGCTGTCTCCAAACGTCACCTCACATGTTACTTCACCGGCTAGCTTCAAGATTCCGCCCGAGGTGTTTCGAGCTGTATGGTGCGTTGGAAGCAGTGGAGGTCGTCCAAGCTTTCGCTATGTATCACGGGAAATCAACGTGATATCAGAGGCAGTGTCTAAGTACAAGCGGTTATTCACACCATTGATGCATATAGTAACGTACTTGCGTCTGGAATCCCTTTCAATTTTATATATTGCTATGACCGCCTTCAACTTGCCGGAGGGGAACTTCGGGCGCCTGTGAAAGTTTCTTCGACATCGGGATGGTTGCAGGAGTGCGCGACAGCACATTTCTTTGTGACTTCTTTTCCCACATCTGTTGCATTTATGATTTTTGAACGGAGGAAGAGGGGCAAAGTGCCATTCTTCGCAATACCAGCATGCTGATGGCGGTTTTGAATTTACTGCCGGCTGGGGGCTTGTTTCTTTAGTCACGCTCTTGCTGCTGACCGCATAAATCATTTCTGAAGGACCCGATGAAGTAGCCTGTTGAACCATTGCCGTATCGTGTTCTAGGTTGGCCAGTCATTAGCACCCCGTTGTGACACTCTGAAGGGTGATATCTGGACACTAATTGATTTTGTTCAAAATTCTAGCTCGAATATCTGCATCTTGGGGTGAATGCGAACCGCATACAAAAATTAGACATTTGAAATGATCGTCCGACATGATACAAGGTTTGCAGCGTTCGCATTCCCGATTGACAATAGTTGCATACTGTATCCAGTCATCACTAGGATCCTTTTTCAAATTCAGACAGTGATATCGAATATTGAACAAAGATGATTGCTCACCGAAAATCTGTGATGTCCTCCTTGTGGATTCTTTGAGGGTTAAATCTCTGGGATGTTTCAGCAAGATGAAATTCACTAACCGTTCGTGTTCTGTTGTGCCCATTCTTCTCAGTAATAGTCTGATTTCCTTGTCTCCGGGAAGCCGTGCCATCTCCACATGGAAAATATCTTCATACTTACGGAACCAAGAATCAAAAGTGACTCCACCGATAGCATCAAAATGGAATTCACTGACTTGTTGGATCATCGATTCTGGTGTAGGTAACTGGTTCTGGTTTGCAACTCCCAATGACTGACTCGGAAGCTTCTGCGTCAACGTTTCAATAAGCTTCGCCTTTAACTGCTCGAAAATCTTCCGCTGTTGTTAAAGGAGTGCCTGCGTCTTCTCCACGGAGATGGTCATTATTGGGTTCGGTTTGACCTTTGTCGCCACTGACGTAACGCGCCTTTCTCTTGCCAAACGTTCTAATACTGCTTGACTGCTTGACCTGGGTTCCTGCTATGCGTCTTCCCCTAGTCTAGCTTGCACAGAGAAAGAAAGACACGGTTGCGGTAAACACGCTGTATTGCCAAAAACCAGTCTGACCAGTTCGACCAAATGAATGAAATGCCTGTAAATATATACCATGAAATAGTTATGAGTCACGGTCTACTTGTTCGTGCCACTTCATTTCCAATTGATCAAGTAAGGCCAAATCCACAGGCGTTAGTTTCTCGGGCTGGCGTGACATCCCCACTCACTTGCACGCATCCTGCTTGTCGGTCCGACGTGCCCCCCCCGCTGCTTTGTTGCTGTCTGTTTTCGACAGCCGTCACCGCGGCTCTGGATGGTTTGAAATGATGACTGATTCCATCAGTCGTCGCTGATGTCCTGAGTAGATTGTTTTGGTGAGTTTGCCTCCTAACAGTTTCCAGGATAACGTATTTTTCCCTTGCACATTTTTGTTATTGTCCTCGACGTCGTCCGCATCCCCAAGCATTTTGCAATGAGAATTCCTCCTACTTTTGTCAGGACGCGTCATATGTAGCAGAGCTAAAATTCATGAGTTATGTTGGACTCAAAGAGTACTTACCGGATGAGAATATTCCCACTTAACGACACAGTGCCAGTTGTGTCAAAAGTGGTGCAATATATGTGTGCCTGCCAAAGCAACGATCAGTGGAAACATTTTCTTCTTAGGATGTCTCGTTTCAAAACAGCAGCAACAGGACTGCAAAGGTGTCTTGGTGCCTACTACCGTACACGTTGTCGTCGAAAGTAGTGAACGAAAGCGAAACACGTGCGGCCATACACAGAGAGCTCTTTCATTCTATATCTGCCTACTTCTTCCATAGAAGAAAATTGCGACGGCACTGGCAGCAGAATTCTCAAGGAAGCACAGTTGGTGTCCCCAAACAAAAACATAGCCTTTTTCTTCTTTGTTTTCACAAGCGAGCCGACACCGCTAGCTGCATCAACTACACGGATGGAAGAGACTGCAAATCAGCCAACGAGACAATACTGTAGAGACGCTCTTGGTTTTTCACTTTTTGCACTACCCTGTTAATCATTTTCACTATACGGGTTTAATTGCTGTGGGACATAAGCACGGTTCTAAACGTAGAAAATTTCAATTCTCTACAGTCTGGCCCTTGCACTTCATTCCTTATTCGACGCTAAAACCATTGCACTTGCAAGCAAGCCGTGTGCCGTATGCGTCAAAGGTCCGTCTGGCCGCTTTGCAATTCTATCCAGGTACTTCTTTCTTAGAAACAGCGCTAGAAAAAGCGCTGGCGTTAAAATCAACCGGCGCCAATTCAAAAGCTACTTTCAACCATCTCTGTTTACAGGAATGATGCATGATCAGCGAACGAAGACCAAAGTCGGACCAAAGTCGACCGTACACTGCAATATGTGGACCAAGGCTGTACTTTCCAAATTTGCAGTCCCAAACAAAAAGTGCCTGTTCATAATTGCCTAGTGAACAACCGTGAAAGTTCGAGCACGAGTGCTGGAGATAGTGGGGTTGCATAGAAAACATCTTTCTTTTCACCCGTCGTACAATTCACTCAGCAGGCGTTTACAAACTCTCCTCTTAAAATACAATTGAGGAGCCCGTGGGAGACACCGTCAGCAGTTCAGAAAGGTTGTCAGGCATATTCTATATCTGGCCTCACAACATTACCCACCGCCCTCGGTCGCTCGCTTCAAACAAGTGCTAAACAGACGTCGCCAGGAGAAAACTTTTAATCGCCGATTTGTAATTAGAGGCCGGAGAAGGACAAAGGCGCCAAAGTACTCGAGATGGATGCCCCAAAAGAAAGCCGACTTGCACTAATTCAATGAGGATGCACCCGTAATCACGCAGAAGGAACTGTCGAAGAAACTGATGGAAGCAAACCAGGTCCAGCCCATTTAACTTCCGTGATCTCGTTCTCAATTTTATCTCATTTCCCATGGTCTCCCTTGCAAAACGCCTGCCTTTGTCATCACGAAAAAAGGCCGGAAGTCAGCAACCGATTACATGTAGATGAATAATCTGAGCTCATTCAGCAACCTGCCGTAAACCGAATGGCTGGTTGTGAAAATCTTCCTTTCTTGCACTTAGAAAATCCTAACTCACTTGCAGGGTAAATGGCAGGGAAGTGGGTCTCTGTAGGTATTCAAATCACCGAGTTGACTCAGCCTGTGAAGGAATAGGGGCTGTGCACTCGTCCGTGACCAGGATTTTTCCAAACCAACCAACCATGAAGAATTTCATTTCTCCGTTTCATGCGCTGCTGTGTGGTCTGAACTAGCATAGTTAGTTGTCGTTCATGCTCCAGTAAATCTCTCTCAAATGATGACGTCCTGCTTGTAGGCAAAGGCAACACCATTGGGTTACAGCGATCTTCTAGTTTCAAATTTCGTGCAACCTCATTGTACCCATGATGAACGGGTCACCAATGGCACAATCAGACTATGAGAGGGAATTCTCGGCCTCCATCCTGAGGTTTATATGTCCGAATGAGTACACCAATCATGCAAACTTTACAAACCAGCAACATTCTGATCCGAATCTCCTCCTGCTCGCCGCGCTCATCACTAATAAAAGTCGGTTTGGTGAACAGAATGATCACCAAACAACTGTTTGACCATTGAGATTAGTATTTTCAGTGTCTGGTCTTTGCAGCTTTCGGCTACAAGTACCACTAACTAAGCCAGCAGTAACAAATCTCGGTCAAGCTGATCGTAACGAACTGGAAAGTTACCTCGGTTCACTCAAAGAGTGTGAGCATGCGAGCCAGAACTCAAGCGCGTTTCAAAAAGCGACCCAAATAGGTAAACCATTTCTGTTCGCCGAGAAACTAAGTTTACGCTGTTTCTGTTTGCCCGCTTTTTTAACACGTCATGTCTTCGCTGGCAGCTCCCAGTTTTTCGCACATCATCAACTTACAGGCGATTCAGAAGACCTGAACGCTTTCCAGCTTGTACAAAATAGATGTGAGTTAAAAATCTCCCGGTTTATTGAGTCTATAGAGGATAATATCCCAACGTGAACAAGCACACACAAATTACCCCCAATAAACCTGTGGGTAGTTGGATGAAACGATCTATTCAGCGGCTATTCTGCAACCGACCGACGACGGGACCGCTTTTTGACCGTCTAGTTGTCACCGAGTTATTGATGGAGCATTATTCAGTGGTCGATAACATAGCATAGCTGATCAAACATCTTGGCGCATCACAAAATGGTTCGGTTACCCTCCATCACTGCATGCTTTTCGTACCACATACTGGAAGCTGTATATCCAGAGTTTATTTATATTACACAGTGGCTGCATGCAAGATTCACTCCCCAAGGTTACCGAGGAAGCAGATGCTAATCTTGCGGACCATTCCATGGTGTGAATTTCGAAATTGAAGTCACATTCGTCTCTTCATCTCCCTCTTTGATTCCTTTAAGAGTTACGCAACGATCGATGTTTGCTTTTCTGTCACTTTTGACCAGCAGCCTTACAAATAACACCCATAACAGGGTCGGTGCATGAGGTGACCATTTAAAACTTAGAGATCCCATGGATATCAGTACGCAGCAGGTTGACCTTCATGAGATTGAACACTGGTCGAAGGATCAGTCTCTCCAAAAGAACAGTAAGCCTACACACATCATTAGTTGGAACTTCGACAATGTTTCGCGATTCACAGTCCACTCGACACAGTAGAGAGCGCGGAAACCCGCCTGAATAAGTATTACGCTATCCGTATATCGTCCCACTTTTCTTCCACTAGTTATCAAGCGGTGATGATAAGTTGGGTCTTCAAACTTGACATCCCGTTGCACAGACAGCAAGGCGCTTCGAACACTTCAATGGGTTTATACAAGACGGATGCTTGAGCAATCTTTCCAAGTCGCATGTAATGACTTGAGGAAATACAATTGCTACCGCGTGTGTCAGGTGCGTGGCTACCACACTGGCTGAGGATTAAGAAAAATCCAACAGGATACTCGGGTCAAGTTTCTCGATACGCATTCACTTGAATTTTGATGATTCAGTTACAAGTGAATCCCAGGCCACTCCAACATCAGCGTAGAACAATTTCTTATAGAACTTGCTCAAAAAATTGACGAGTTTATGAGAAGGAAATTTACAATGTTTTCGGGCATTCCTAAGAATACACATCCATCTCAGCAAGATTGTGAACCACAGAAACAGCCTTACATTTCTCATTGCCAAACAACTTTATAGGCTACATCTTATAACCACGTTTGGGTCCCATTTATCTATGGTAGTTGGAATAGTAGTTGCCGTGATATACGGAAGGCATACTACAAACTGTCTTCAAATATTAAATCTCAGGTGAACACTTTTTCACTCGACATCAAAGAAGATAACTTGAGTAAATCTTGGTAGGTTGGTATACCGGCATTATACTCGTTTCAGTTGATGGAAACCCTGGCAGAATCAACAATCCACTATTTCATTGATCTGCTGGGGTGAAATTACTTGATCTCATTTTGCGAAATCTGTGGACAGAGGTCTCTACAACTCTTCAGGCAAAAAACGTCAACAATCATCAGGCGAATTTTGCAGTAGATTATCTTGCGAGTCGCTGAAAACGTCAGATTACCACAAAAAGAACCCTGAGGTGAAACGTCTACATAGGGGGATGCCTTATACTCACCGCCTTTGACCGTATCAGTACGAAGCAGCAGCATGTAGTTGGTGTTTAGCTGAAGGTTCAGAACAAAATGGTTGAGCCACCGCGATTACTGCGAGTACTCTCAGCCTTATTGCAGAACACAGTTTTTAAGGTCCAGCAGCTTTACTAGATAAGCCAACAGTATTGGAGTAAGTTAACGTAACAAAGTTGACGACAAAAAGCGAATATTGGCGCGGAAAAGATAAGTAGAGGAGCCGTTCACGATGCGACCACCCAAACAATCGCTGACCCCCTAAGGTTAGTCGTGATGCGTTTGTTCGTACCATTGAATGCGCTCAGAATTCAAAGAAACAACCACCTCGATCACAATGGTTGAATTCCAAACTTTGACGTCATATCTTGGAAAGACCAGGTTCAAACAATACAACGCTGTAGACGGTATATCCATAACAATATCGCCTCAGGATATGGAGTGCTATATATCATGGGGACATTTACGACATTTGAGAGTCGTAGACGACATTCTTCGAATACAGCTTCCTACAGGAGACTCGTGGAAGTTGCACGCTGCTCATTGAATAAGGAAAAACAAATTTCCATATGTTCCTATTGTGCCCACGCCTGTTCATACTGGGGATATGGAGGCTGCTATTGAGTCTTCAAGATCGACGGATATTCGGAGTTTGGTTTCCAGCACACTACGCCTCCGTTGTTCTGATTGGGATGCGCCCGAAAGTTTTTGTGGAGTTTGTAGAAGGTCGAAACCCTTTTCGAGGTGGTGTTAGCACAAGCTAGCAAAATCATATATATTCCTGGGTTCAAGTGTACGGCGTTCTTGCTGAGCACCTAAGATCAGAACGCTCCAACTTCTATTTCTGTGCCCGAGTTTCACCGGAGCTCGAGATTATGCTCATAATTTAGCTTCAGACAGCTACTGGCGCAGATGAAATTGACCAGCAACAGCACTCAAGATTTTGCGCACCGACATGAACGACTCTGGTGTTTCTGAAGGATTTTGCCATGGAGGCGTGTCAATTCTTGCTGGTTTTAGCTACATGGCCTACGTCATTGACCATCATGAACACTAAACGGTCATCATCAGCGGAGAACTTTCAACAGTTACAGAGTGACTGTATAAAAGTTAAATGATTTGCAAATACTAGACGGTACTTTTTTGACATGCCCAGGCACAGTGAGTCAAACGCCACCAAAAATGCACCGATCAGTATGACTGCCAACAGGGACTACTTTCAAGCACGAGCAACTGCTAGGGCTTTATGCCGTGACTAAACAGAAAACTTGTACAGACAGATGCAACAAAGTGGATTTTAATAAACGCTCACTTTGTCTATAAAAGAAGAACATTTCGAACTCATTTGATAAGTTTTCTGTGTCACGATGATCGATAGCCCTTTGGACGTGAAATAGGGCGGTTATATTGTAGCTGCAACTTGCGAAAGTAAGTCATGCTCGTTGTATCAAACAAACTCAAAAAGGTCCTGTTCATTATCGCAGTGGAAGTTTCATCGAAAATGGCGAACCTGCAATGTTGCAAGAGTACTAACGAGGTTTCTCAAAGGTGTTGCTTGTTTTCTGCTAGAAAGAAGAGGACACAGAGCTTCCGTTGGTTACTGAGTTGCAACGGAGCAGTCTTGAATACATTTTGCAGACTGGGCTGCCGCACTTGCGAATTGCCACAGAACTTCTCTTAAGTGAAGTTACCTTAGTATATCGGGATGCATATTGAATCGTCCGCTAACGATTCAAGTCCACATCGAGTTACGCGTAATCTGTTGATCCAGTAAATGCCTCTCAATATTCAACGAAGAAGATAATCTATCTTCGAAACGGTTAACCAGAAGGCGCTCGTAATAACTGGATTTAATACGGTACTAATTGAAACAATGTACAAGAAAATTGACTCTCACGTCGAATGTGAAAATCCTCAGAAATCAAAGAAAGTGCCCGAAAAACAAAATAACAACCAGGCACCGATCAACAATGGTGGATGATAAAACGGGTTGAGCTCACTCAAGCAAATGGTCATTGGCTTGGTCAGAGCAAAATGACTGTTCATGCATCGAGAAACAACGGGAATCATAAGTTACTCAAGGAAAAATATGGAAGAATAATGTCTAATTTCGGTATTTGGAAGTTTACAGGGCTCGGACTAAATGGGGATAAGGAAAACGGTCAAAGTAGTTTGTGTAAGAACAAGGAGGGATAATGTATCTCATTTGGGGAAGAGAGTAGAGCATAGGACCACCTTTCAACATCGAGCAAACCTCAGCAATATCAAAATAACGCAACAGACCTTGATAAAGTCAACAATGCTTCCCTTGTGAATATTGCAGCTCTCCTGGTCCCTTTTGAAGGCTACCCATTCTTCGCACACCTCTCCTTCCGATACCAGTCCTTATCCGTCGTATTATCTCTTCGTTTGTCACCTTATGTTTCAGGCATGGTAGGCATGATAGAATGTGTGTGGATTGCTTGCATGTTACTTATGAGCAATTTATCAAGTTTGATAAACTGCGGAAGATTCAACCGTGAAAAATCAAGAAGTCGACTGGATTCGGACCAGCGGCAGAATCGAGATGGCTAAATGTGGCGAGCCCTTGTTGGCCGAGCTACAAGGCCACGTTACCGAGTGCTACATTGCCGTGTGGTTTTTATTTGGCTGCTAGTTGGCTGGTGAGGTTTCTTTCATGAGTTAGCCTGATCTTAGCACCGTAAAGGCTGAGCAAATTTGGTAGCATGCTAATCGGCCTTCTACTCAATTAATTATTGTTTGCAGCAACATTTTGTATAATCTTATTTTTGCTTGCACGAATCACCTTACACCGCTTTTAAAGAAACTGCTCATGGGGACGACGAATTAGGTGGTTTCAACTGCTTCCCCTATAGTGGTGCATCAGGACCCGAACAAGGCACCATATCTGTGGCGTTCGCAACGAGTTAAGCACCCCCGGTGCCTATGCGGACGGCCTCCGTATAACATGCTGTGCGATAGCAAGTCTAAGGCGGTGCGTCTATACACATGTTAAGCACAAGAAAAATATCATTGATGGGAGCGTTCTGAAGGCGACTATTTAGTTCACACAACTTTTTCCAGGGCGCTCGTATGGTGCTTCGAGGACAAGGTTTTTGTACATTTGTATGAATGACAGGTTCATCACAAAGACTTGGTCGATCACTAATCAAGAAGGGCGAGAAAATTGGACATCGGCGAGTTAGTTAATAGGAACCAAACTGCGAATTCCCAAGGGTTCGCCTAACCCCAAAGAAATAAACCAGTCTGGGGGTGAGAAGCTGTCTGTTGTGTTTCGGCCCAGTGCGACTAGCCAAGTTGGTGTTCGTCATCAAGGCATTCATTACAACTCCCAGCTCAGTGCACTGGTGGATCCTGACGTCGCCTCTACTACTGCCCTATCCCGAGATCCTTAATCGGTGATAATCGTCAGGGTGAGGATGGAGCACCAGGACCTTTCAACCGAAACATTCGAACCTTCGCTGGAGGGACCATCCAGCTGTCAGAAGTTGACTGCGTTTACCGCATCTGAATCTGCAGCTATCACCTGGCCGAAAGTATGCAACAGAACAGTTGAGAGTGGAATGACCCCAACACCCCCATCGGACCTCGGTGGTATCCTATGCCCTACAACACAAGGGTTATCGGGAGGTCAGAACGCTTTCTTAACAAAATCCAGGACACACCGAAGTCCCTCTAAGTTCCATCAAAACAGTGTGGCGCGTGTCAGTATCCGCTTCTAGTATCGCCACAAGGCTCAATGGCAACATACACACAGGGTCGATTTAACCAGGTAGAATAGCTGGTGTATCAGATGGAGTCACCTGATCGTGGATTCCTCAGACGCCGACAAAAGTGTAACATTTTTCTGTGCGGAATTCCAGAGTCAGAGAAGTCCGCCGTAATTTGTTGACGCGTAAGTTAACGGGCCTTTATCTGTAAAGAATTACAGTAACCGCGATTACGGCCAATAGTTCCCGACCAGATGACACATTGGTTTGTTAACGTCAATTTTTCCTGGATTCCTAACAGCAACAATGACTTAGAAGGCAGTGGTATTAGAGGCAGTACGGAGATGACATCCCTATTTCATCTACAGCCGGGGGATTGACACCCGTGGCAACACCAGAGGACGACGCTGTAATTTCACTGGACAAGCTTAGTGGATCCTGCTGACACTTGGCAGACAAGGCCTACAGCTCGCACAAAAGTTGCCGGTGGCCACAGCGAACCATTTACTGTTGAACAATGTCCAGTAAACCAACTGACAACTTCTGTTGCTTGGTCTGGGCTGTTCTTTCAAGTTGAACTTGTGGAAGCGTCTCCAGGGGAATGCACAAATCTTGTGTAGCAGTCTGCCCGGGTTGTGCCACATGTGAGCTGATTGGCCAGCTCTACAGATTACAGTCGGGGAAAGGTAGATCACGCCAGGTTATCCTTACAAGATTCAAACCCCATCAGCTATGGCCATTAAAACGGTTGCAGAGGCGCAGTTATCGTCCGCCTACCGGAAAGCCACAATGTTTTCAATTTACTGAACACCTATGAGCCTATAATGCTCCGCTTGGTGCTGCTACGGAATCGACAGCAACACCATCCACATTAACACTCATTTATCACTTCGATTGCAGCGTCAATATGCTGCTATCAGGGTTTGTGCAACTCGTAACTCGGGCGAACCCCCGGATACCACGTCGAGCATTCAATAACAAATCAGTACATTCTCGGCTCCTAAGTGCTGTTTGCGGGATAGTTTGGCAGATGCCACAAGTGTCATTAATTTGGATTATTTTGAGCCCGATGGACCCTCTCAAGATGTCCACTCTCATCTTGATATTGTATTGGTTTTGTGAAGATATTCCCATCTTTAGGCAAGCCAAGCGTTTCATACATAGCGAGACTAAACACTGAAGTGCAGGAGGTTTGTACCTCCACGAAACGTGAGGCTCATGATGGACGTAGGAGTCCAGCGTTGATGATCGTACCAAACACAAAGCCATCGAGCCCTATCTGGAGAGTGTAGGATCAGCCAGCTAGGTGTCCTTCAGCAATGTGTCTTAAAGCCTCAACTTAGTCCGCTTCTTTCGGACCACCCTATAACCGTCAGTCGACGAAAGCTGTTCCCATGAATTTGATCAGAGGTTTGCACACAACATGTTCCTTCTATCCCCTCGGCCTTTAATGTAGAATCTGATAAGCCTCGGGTGAGTCAGGACCGAGAAGAATGCTCCCCCCACCACCTTGGTTCTGCTGAACGTTGCTTATTACAGGTGTGGCCATCTGCTTACTTACTTCCTAACAGAAATGGTGCATCTCATGAAATGGTCTTCGACGAGCAGGACAACATCATTAGTAACTGCCTGAGTTTCATCTAGGGACCTCAGGTAAAAATTAGTGCTCTTAACATGGGTGGCCAAGGCCCTCTTGTAAAGGACAGATTCGAGGTAGTACCCGATGAACCTACACGACCTGGAGATTTTTCATCACATTGCTGGA
Organism: Paragonimus westermani; assembly: GCA_008508345.1. Classification (NCBI taxonomy): domain Eukaryota; kingdom Metazoa; phylum Platyhelminthes; class Trematoda; order Plagiorchiida; family Troglotrematidae; genus Paragonimus; species Paragonimus westermani. The sequence continues at coordinate 262,232 of QNGE01000128.1, forward strand.
GGCCACTACTTGCACAAGGATTACATCAAGGCTTACTTGTTGGCGAGAATAACGGGCTACACTAATGTTATGAGGCGTTCACCACAGATCCACCAGGTTTCACTAAAAACATGCTATTGTACCAGTCCTTGAAACTATCTAGAATTTGCTCTGCCCTTCGGCTGCAGTGAATGTCTGTGTGGAAGGTTTGAAAACAAGTAAAACAACTCCTGCAGTCCGCTTAGAGATTTTGCAGCCGTCGCTGCAGGCAACTGCCACGCTTACTGTAAGCAATATCAGCGTGCTTTTGGAGTGGACTTCAGAAGGTATGAAAAAATGCTTCCGTCCAAAAGGCCGATGAGCTATTCGTGTCCTCTGATCACCCTTACTTCACGTTGAATGGTACTGGCTCATCTATTCTCTTCAGATCGGACGGGCGGTACTCCTGACTCACAGCTACCTCGCAGCCCATCATGTTCACTCAAAAGAAGGGTTTTTGTTGTATTGCCTCTATCGAGCGGCCTTCGAGCTGCACGCAAACAACTAATCACCACATAATTCAAAACAAGACTTGACCGAAGGTTCCACGGTGCTATTGAGTAAGCAATGAAATGCACAAAACGGACAGCTGAATACCTGAACTGTGGCTGCTGGCGCCATAAGTAAAACCATGCCCTGAAAGCATGAAAAATGCGCTCAACTATTTTCCCACTGAAGTATTCCCACATTTGAAACAAACCCCGGTATGAAATAACAGTCAGCAAATATAAACATCCACTTAAACGATGCCTAGAAGCTTTTCTGACGATAACGGACTTCAAGTACATTTCAAACTCTGCCTGTCTAAAGATGTTACCTTTCGAAAAGTACCTAATGCCGTCTTAGGGTAGCCCTCTGTGTCGCGTTATGTTGAATCACGTACATTTCAAACTGACCAAAGCCATCGGTTCCACCATTAGAGGTATTTATCTATGTTAAAAATCATATTAGGACCCCAGTAGGATAGCTCTTGTACACATATATGTTTAACGCTTGCACGTGAGCAGGACTATATGCATGTGGCCAGTACATATGACGGTTGCTTCACATATATCCAATTATGATAACCCAGTCGTCCTGGCACGCTCATATTTCATACTTTATGATGGCCAGCCGTGTGTGACTAATGATCACTTTGCAGACGGCCATGCACACTAACACTGTTTGTATCACATAATCGCATGAAGATTCATGTTACTATCCGTGTTTATTTTCATCCCAGTAGACCGCCTGACAGTCTTTCTGTTGTCAGACATCTTTTTCTATCTGTATGTCCGCCGTGTAGAGCAAACTGACAGCAAGACCCAGCAGTAATCGTATATTGGAAAAACCTGGTAGTCGATCAATTTTTTCGCGTTACACGATAAAACTGTTTGTTAATGCTCTATTTGTTGATTTTGTCAAGTTCGGTTGCGTCATTTTGATGTTGCCGATTGCTTATTGATGTTGGTATGTGACTCTATGCCTTGCTTCTTCTCAGGAGTACACCGCATCAATCAACTTTATTCTTAAATCAGATACTGTAACTGTTTTCCTTACTCTTATTTAGTCCGGGCCTTGTGAACTTTTAATTGCGAAAATTGGACAATTCCCTACTACATTTTTTCTCGAGTAACCTACGATGCCCATCGTTTCTTGATGCGCGAACAGACTTTTGACTCCGATCCAACCAATAACCATTCGTTTGAGTGAACTCGATCCCGATTTATCGTCCAGTATTACTGAGCGGTGCCTAGTCGCCAATTTGTTATACAGGCCCGAAGATTTTCACATTGGAGGTGGAATTTAATTTTTTATGCGCTGATTGAATCAGTGCTATATTAAATCCAGTTATTGCAAACGCCTTCTCCTTGACGGCTTTTAAGGTAGTCTGTCTCTGTCGTGGGATATTTGTAGACGCATTTATTTGAACGACAGAGTGCTCGTATTTCGGTGTGACCTTGAATCGTTCGCTAACGATTCGATACCGTATTTTACTAGCCAGTGGAGGATCAGCAAGTCCATATGAAGGGTTTTGCCAGAAAAAGTGCATGTTCTACTTCTTGTCGTAGTTCAAAAGACCATCTAACATTCACTTAATGTTCGCGTGAATCCGCTTTTCATTATTGATTCCGCAAACGTATCGAACACCAGAAGACGTTCTTTGACGTCAGGGTACTCAGAATCCCGTAATGGTTGGACGTTTCGTCAGATTTGCAAAATTCTGTCGATTGGGTGCGACTGGTGAAGTCCTGTCCAGTGTTCTACCCTTTTTCTCGCAAGAGACCATGCTTTCCTCCAAACAGAAGTTTCTTCGCATTTTTTCGATGCCATTTACACCAACTAACGGCGACGTTCTTCTACTTCCCATTTTCGCTCTCCCCAACTCACCCTTTCCCGAAATGACACTGATGATTAGTCAGAGGTCACTTTGAAAGGTGAAATTTGATGTAACTACTGGGTTTCTTTACGAATTTCAAGAGAGTATAAGAACTATCTTCCTGAAATCATGTGCCTCAATTGTTACTCCTTGTTGTATTCCTCTCGTCGGTCTATCAACCCAGTTGGTGTGTTGTACTATCGTAAATTATGCATAGATTGTGGATTTGTGCGTACTATCTTGTCGCATGTACATTGCTAGCGATCACTTGGGCGTACTTCCACGAATGCATTGAGAACTATGCGTTGTTAAAACTCGGCTGCTCAAGGTTGAATGTATGTTGAAAAGAGGTTGGAAAATTTATTCCGGATAGCCCTTCGTTGAATCAAACCGAAAAGAAAAAGTTCTTCCGTGACGCATACCAAACGGAAGCGAGCACATAATAAGATTATCACTAGACCGGTAGAACAATATGTGCGAAAGCCGTGTGTGGCTGAGGTGCAGAATTGAACAGAAGTCGTGCAAGACGAAGCCAACCATGACGTTTTGGAAGAAGAAGCACTTGAGGGAACGTTCTTCAGCAAATTTGGTGGCTTACTTAAACATCCACTATCAAAATTTACCCAACGTATATGTGTAGTTTTGCTTCTCCACTGTTAGGCTCTTTGCGAAAAGTTGCAAAAATAACTCCCGGCAAGAATTCAAGACAGAAAATCGCAGTGTGCCAGGGACATTTTTGATGATACTCTGCGTCCACTTCACCTCCCACCTTCGTCGATGGATCGACTTACGTTATGTTTGGTGCAGGGAAAAGCCGTTCTCTTTGACTCCCATTCTGCACCTGCGACGATCCGGGTCGCCTAGCAGCCCTTTCGAGTGTCAGCGTTCAATAGCTTTCCCCGCACCAGTAATAGACAACATGCGTGAGATGTGCGTCAACTGGTGTTGCCTTCTCTACGTCATGCCTCCTGGAAGGCAGGTAACGTGCACGGGGCATTAATGCCCTTGCTTTTACTTTCATGCGGGTAGTACGCTTTTTCTGCCCGAACCGGAGAAACACTCTGCTATCCAGCCAGTGGTCCAGTAGCATAGGAGAAAACCATTCACTTAAGATTGCGCTTCCGATTTAACCACTTTCGTAGAGGTTGAATAGTCAGAGGAGTCGCTCTAATCAACTTTTTCTAAAATACCGATGTTCGACGATTAGCCCGTTTACATCGTGCACTTTATCTTTTGATGAGGATTTTCCCTAACTATAAACCGAAGCTGTTTCTTATAAATGACAAGTCGTTCAGCGGCAGAAAGGCAGTCAATGAAATCAGACATGGACGATATTATTTGGCGACCACTGGGTATTCATCCGCCTTCAGTTAACAGTACCAACATAGCCTTATCATCAGATATCAGCAAAATGCAAGCTTAGTTCCGGGTTTGTTAAAGAGATCTTATCATCTCCAACTCTGTGGCCAGCACGTGGTGAACCAACATGTCCCATAATACCCCTTCGTGTAGCTTGTCCCACATGTCATTTTAGTCTGTTGTCATACCACACCAGTGAAACCATTTGTTAACCTCCACAAAGTTTGAGCTGTTGTCTGAATAAGCATGCGTGGGAGTTCCCGCTCTTCCGGCAAAGGAAGTCGGCAGCAAAGGGGATGATTCGGTGTCCGTGGATTGTGTTACCAATATGATAGACTTCAAGCACGTAAATGTTCAACCACATGTCTGTAGGACTGAGTGGACTTCACTCAGGTTGGATCAAAATAACGCGAACCGATATATGAGAAAAGGTGTCATCCGTTTGTGTTCTCCTAGAGGGAAGTAGAGCCATCATCTGCTTGCCGTCTACTATATTCTGGCGTTAGCACATAACAGGCTAGTCCACAAAGTTCTTCTCACCGCCGCGCCGCTTCTAATCAAAGATCGTTGATGCAAACACATGACCTGTCCAAATGAAAATGTGGAACAAGGACACCTGTAAAGTGAAGCAGCGTGAAAAGTGTGACAGAAAAATTTACGTCTAATTCCAAAACCGAGGCAGACATGCTTTCGTCAGCTCGGAGGAGGCCGTCACTTATGACGTGATACAGCCTATAGGGGTGGCTTGCCATTCATGTCTTTCTTATCCCACGAGTAGAGGTGTCGAACAGAAGTTGCCGTCCACGAATTAAAGCTTCTGGCAGCGCTAAACACACAACGTTCACTTCGGTTAATTGTCCCTCCGTAAGCACCAAAAATCCCAACTTTTTTGCGGCCCTTTAAAAATTGATATCCAACAAACAGATGAGGTTCAAACTGATTAAACCAAATAATCGCTGTCGATATTTTGTACGGAGTGGAATACCCGTGAAAACTTGGCAGAGTGCTCAAAACTCCCATCTGCAAGTGAACCCTTTTCGGCTCAACACTTTTCACAAGTTAGTTGAATTGTGTGTGCTAGTCCATGGATCAGGCTGCTGTCTGAATAAACCTGATCCACGCTGTCATTGGTGTACACACCTTATGTTTACCGCTCTTCGAGGTGTTTTATCTGCCAAGTTATCGCCTAATCATACACACTTCCAGTGTTAAGTCGGTAGCTTCATGGATATACGGCAGTCCACTTGCGACGGACGTGGCGGAGTATGTGACTCACCGTTGGCACAACATCATATCTTTCCAGAAACCAAGTGGTTAACACTGACTTATGGGATTAACCTGCAAACGGCATTCCACACGGAAACACTTGTGACTGCCCCGTCCACCCACTCTACCCTGTTAATGAAGGTAAACAGCAGGTAGGTGGACGACTGAGATCACTGAAAACACTTCGCGCATGACTGATTCACTTAGACTCCATGTAAAGCCAACGGAACAATTCATGAAATCCTTATCGGTGCAGCCAACTTTATACAATTCACGTTTGAACCTACAGTATACGATAAAGGGTGCACCTTACTCTTGCTCATTGTCCACCTTAGCCATTCGGTTAAAGAGATAATGGTTGCAAAATGAATTCGTTTGTTTACGAACATGTCAAAACAATTCTATTCACTTACATGCATTCGGACGGCGTCATGTGAATGACATAAACACAACATGATATCACAGCCAAACCTCCCACTCGCTACGCCTATTTACACCATCAGTTTGTCCGTCACAAACCTCTCCAGTGTGGTGTGCTCAATTATCATTTATCAATAAATTTCAAACAGCCTTCATAATGAAGTACACTCCTCACTACGAACGCAACCGTACATCACAGGTTGATCCTGTCCCATGCCACCCGTATCTAGAAACTGACATGACTACCAGCTTTAGGAATATTAAGAAGTCTTACCTGACGTACCTGTGCTTGTTTGTCCTGTGGGTGGCATCCACATTCACAAAATTCGGAGGAAGTCTGAATAGCTTAACTTGAGTTCGGCGTGCAAAACAGATGTGCGTATATTTGTTGCTCTCATCCTGTACAGTACGCATGCAAACTATCACAGTGGTTGCCAGCAGTGCCTCTTAGGGGTCCTCTAATATTCGGCTCCAAATCGTGCACAGCAAGCTCACTTGACATTGCGGGCTTTGATTTGCGTCGAATGTTTTCAATGTCAGCAGTTGTGATGAACTTTCTATAAACATTCACTGAGTACTATTGAAGGTCAGCAGCTGGTGTACTGTGTTCCAACAGGTTCTCGCAGTCTGTTGTTTGTATGATAGGACTAATTTCAGACGATTAACGAGGCGATCGTGCTTTAATTGAGAAAAGCCCACAACCAGACAGTCATTTCTTTGGACCACATGAAATCGCGATTTGTGACATGTCTCCTAGATACTGACTTGTTAAGATTAACAACAATCAACCCACTAGACACGTATGTCATGACTATTACACTGTTGAACGAGTTGCTCAGTTAGTTTGTAGAAAAAGCGTTCTGATGCCTTTTTGATGGTGACTCGCTCCTTTGATTCGTAACAAAATTTGCTAAGTGGACTATATGGCGGGTTTCAAAAACCGGGTTTTCAAATGGATTTTGAGCCGGGTTTTCAATCCGGTCTTTGAACCGGGCTCGAAAATCCGCTCTAGTAGGTGCCTGAATTGGGCTCTGAAACTGGGTTTCCAATTGTAAATTGTCTCCCGATAGCATATAAATCTCGCTTCAGACATGGCTTAAAAGCCTACTTTGATCTAGAATATTAACTACGGCATAAAAGTGGAAATAAGTAACATTGAGCGTTATTAATCTGGCCTGCCATTTTTTAGAACTGAAAGTTCGCTGTGCTCAGCGGTAAATATCGTAGACCATTTTGTCATTGACGTCAGCAATAATTATTTTGAGGGCAAGTGATTCTCAACGAGAGTCCAATTATTCGGTGTTGTCTACGACCCACCTCGGATTATTGATTTACGGTTGTTGATGTACGATGTAAGTATCGGTGGAAGAAGTTATGACGCTTTCCCCCCTACATGATATTTTCAGACGATCAGTTGTACAATGAACTCGCAAACGCTCATTTGGGTACAAATACCTCCGGTATATAAATGCATATTCATAACGTGAATTTGTCAACGCATATGTGAAAGGCAATCTCGGACACGCGTGGTCACCACAGATGATTAGAGGCAATGTAGAACAGCAAATAATTTAGTGGTGTCACGATCGTTAAATATGATAGTGAAATGGGCGCCATCAGAAAGAAAAGGAGGCAGTCTACAAAACGTTGATGCAGACTGCAGAAAAAAATAGTTCGCTTGTTCCACAGATTCAGTTCAAATAATGTGGTGTTACATTAACTTACCATTTACCAGGATATATCAGGGTCAATTTTTCGAACTGTTCAAGGTCACTCCAAAAATACGTCTGTGCAACATACAGTTGAAAGCAACAAGCGCACACAGGTTAAATTTGGGTTGGGTAACAAGGCGTGCTACCTTGTTAGCGCCGTTTTAGTTTTCGTTTGTGTGAATCGTATGCATGGCTTTCTGGGCCTTCGGCTCGTGTTTGTTCGTGTTTTCTTTCTTTTACAGGACTGTTGATGGAACCTTTATATCGGGAGAATGCTGTTTCTCGTTGCCTCTACGTTGATTAGCAGTTGGTCCACGAGCGTTACAAGCATTCAAAGTGGAAGAAGCCGGCTTGTACTTTGCGGTCTGTAGTGACGCAATCAATCAAACGGTATAAATGACAAAAAGGTGATAACACCAAAGAAGCTGTAGTGGTAGCATGTGTGCACAAAAGGTATGCAAAGGGAAGACGCACAAACAAATGTAACGACCCACTGACATGTCAAAATCCGTTGGATTAAATAGGCCACCACCTAAAAGAATGACAGCGTCAGTGGTTGAGTCCGGACAACGACCTATAGCCAATTCTACATGCGACTTGGGGTGAAGAAATTTGGCACCGATAGATCACTGAATGCGCGGAGCCAGAAAACTTCAATGTGCGGTTAATTCACACACCCAAACATCCGCGTAAGTAAAAACGGGACGTTGCGCGGTAACTCCCGCTCATTTTTGATAGCAATCAGTTTCAAAAAATGATGGCGATGCCTTCAAACAGGTGCAGAGATGAAGTCAACGGAACAAAACTTACCTAACTATAAAAGATGAATCGCGAAATATAACTGTGTTACCTAGACACGGTACGTCCAAATGCATCTACAGCGTGTTCCGCCGTTGAGCAATATAATTGGCGTTGTAAAACTGTTAAAATAAGTAGGCTTTGGCAAGGGAGGACGGGAAATTACGGAATCCGTCGACAATTTGAAGTTTTCATGAACTGTTTGATCGAACCAGGGATCTGTACGTTCACTCGTGACGGAAAACTTCTCCGCACAACGGATGTTTATGGGATTAAGAAAGGGAGCGCAATCCCACGTGATAAATGGGAAAATGTTGGGTGACGAATGATGTGTATGCCACATTTTTCGACAAAGAATTGTGCTATATAAATAGTTTTGCGTTGGCTGATAAAACATATGACGTTATCAACTAGTTTTTGTGGTATTCCGCGTCATTTGAGTGACTGGCAGCTACCTCTGTAGTGAGTATTACGCGGCAATCAGGATTCGGTTTGCCTTATGAGGCCACTGTGTAAACTGAACTCCATATTTCATAGCACAGAGAAGTTTTTAAGTGGTCACCATGACTAGTCTGAGGCAGGGGAGGAAACAAAGTGGACGAAACGAGACTTCAATGCCGTTTTGTACATATATGTGCACCTGCACACCGCATGTGTTTGTATAGAGATATATACTTGTGATCATGTGATGTCATAAGTTGCGCCATATATAATTATTCGAGTGGCTAGCGTTATGCACTGAAAAAACTGTCGACCAGCTTAATGTGCTACTAGGGTATGCGTATGCATAATATATTGCGCTTTCATATGCATGTGTTTTACAATCGATCTTAGACGAGTATTCGTACTGAAGTAAACTCTACATATATATAATAATACGTTCATCCACACGATGTACATACACATTTGTATCACATCTGCAGTGCTCACGATGTGTCTTATAATTCATTTTATGTATACCGATTAATATTTTACAGTGTTCGGGGGCACATGTGGTATAGACAGTTTGTTGTCCACCTGGGCACTCCTCGTTCAATCAACAGGCAAAGAAGTGGCATATTACAAAGCTAGAGAGAAAACTCAATAGAGGGTAATCCGCTGAGATAGATACCATTCGAATACAGGGCGAATATGAAAGCGTGAATGTCCTTCAAGAGGAGAGTGGTATTTCCTGTTGTTCAAACTTACCGGCCAAGGCGTTTGGTAACGCCCAGCATCACTGTTACCAACAATGTCGGATCAATGTCTACCGTCCAGCGCGCTGATACTGATGCGCTTATCAGTAAGGATAGGAGCATTTCTTCAAACTTCAGGTTATGACATAATATATCTTTCTATTGAACAGTCATTAGCTTTGGGGTGATTTATCTGGAGATCTCCATAACGTTTTCGAAGACATGTCTAGTACAGTCAGAAATCGGGGAAAATTTTGACATTCATGAACTGCTATCTCTCAGTTATTGCGGGAGATCCATCGGTCTTATTCGGCACGCCCATGTCGGCTGGAGAAAAGCAATCTGTAGTGGCCACATGTATACCTTGGGTTGAAATGGCATTAGCTTGATCAAGCAAACGACATCGCCATCTCGGGTGCGAAGAAGCTTGCTTGTGTGTGCATTAAAAGCGTTTTTTTTATACAATGAACTCACTGTTGAGAGCAAACTTAGTTTCAACCAACAGCGGCTATCTAAAGAAACCAACGTCTTCCTACGTTGCAGATACCAGCATGAAATCGGCCATCCGAGATTGGTTGCACAACTGCCATTCACGAAAGACAACACCTGTAAGACGAACCTGTTATAAAAAACAACCGTGATTCTGGACCAGTTACCAAGTTGTAACTTGTGTATAGCGTGGTACCCGTATTTTAATGGCATCTCCTTTTTCCGCACTGTTTTAAGCTGAAAATAAAAACCATAAAAGAACATGGGATGAGAGTTACTTGTGCCCCGTGTGCTTTACTTAGATTCGTTGAACAAGTCTACCAGTTTGTTAGACCAAGTTTCCAACAGCACGTGTGCAGACAATTCGCCCACTCGTTTGGCAACGAGGTTTTCAAAGTGCACCACGGCCAGTACACTGTACTCGTGGGTTTCGGAAACCGAGTTTTCAGTTGGGTTTTAAACCGCGTTTACAAGTGAATTTTTAGGCCGGGCCGGAAAATCCACTGAAGTGACTACGCAAACAGGGTTTTTGAGCGGACATTATGCTTCAACAGCACACCTGAAAACCGGGTGGGAAAACTCAGTTCAAAGCGGGCGTAAGCTAGCCTACACCCACACTCTGCCCTAAAGGTGATGCAGTATGATTGACTCACCACTTAAGCCTCTCACCTGTTTGGATAAACCACGGGATGGAAGTGGAAATTCTGTCACTGGTATTCCTTTTGTAGCTTAAGATGTGGCAGAAAAGACAAAGATGACGTGGACGCACAGGTTTCTTCCATCGTCTACACATTCAAAAACTAGGTACAGCTGACCTCAAAATGGTCGGCATCGCCTAGGACGTACCAGATGCTCATCTGAAAATAGGTGGTATCCCAGGAAACACGAGCGGTTACATATGTTTTGCTGACACACTCTATTCACTGGTGCTGTTTCTATACAAAGCAACTTTAGGAATTAATTGTCTCCTCGATTCGGAAATGCCTAAATTTTTAGGTGTACTCAAGGTATGGCTGACACTTGATGCATCCAGACAGGAGGTAAATCTTATTGGGTAACATTCATTTTGCGTTAGTAGATTAGTCACTAGGGATAGGCCTAGCAGTTTATATTAAAACTGAACTACTTGCATCTCTACATGAGGATCCTATCTTATGTGACCGGTCTCTGTGAATAACTGTCGGTTTTGTCTCGCCAGTCACACTTAATCGCATGTGCCACTTACCGCACCCCACCCGTATCCCTGGAATTGAACACGGGACGCTGGATGAGTCATTACAACACGATAACGTTGCGCCACTGTCCGGGGAGACATCAGCCTTTTGCAAGCAGATAATTGGGATAACCACCGGCCGACGAGTTCTATGATCCGTTCGTGGATGGGCGCGTGGAACACGTGAGCTAACACTAGGAGTAAAGCGAAGCTACAGATATTCCCGGCTATACCTGTTGCTAACTGCCAGACTCCACGTAATGGATATTGCAAACGTTGTTTTGCCGTTGGACACAGCCTATCGAACCACAGTTAGCCCTAGCCTAATGAGAGATTCCATCGCCACTCGCCCCCCAGAGTCAGCTGGGTGCAACTACAGACTATCCAACTTACAAAAGATGCCAGCATATCCTTCTCAGGCTAACTGACCGTAGTCAGGAAGGAAGAGCACATTGGTCGAGGAGCTTGGTAGCATTATGTCAGCTGTGAACGCTGTATTGGCTGGTTATATTCCTTCTCTCCACCTACAAGTAGTCCTGGCGCAAGTACCCAACCGAGCATTCAATGAAACAAGGACTGGCTTTACGTTACCCCCCTTCACATAAAGGCGACAACAGATCACACCAGACGTACGCTGCAGTACCCCGTACGCAACGGCCAATTGTGCAAGCCATGTGGTTAACAAGTTATTGAATAAAAATTCCCTTCTTGCATGTTTTGAGAGCTTCTCAGTCGGTTTGCCTCATTGGTTAAGTTGAAAGCCGAAATGTCATGGCTTTTTGGAACTTTAGTGCAAGTTTGTCTTGACAAAACCGCCCGAAAAATCGTGTAGTACAAAGTTCGACCCTCACCGTCCTTCAGGGTCGTCTTTTCACTCACTTTTCGCTAATGAACACACCAATCCACTTCTGGTGCACGTCGGTAAGCTACGAATGCTTGATGAGAGGACCCACCTCTGCTGAAATCAGGCACCGACGATCTCAGAATCTCATCTGCTCGTTTGTTCCAACACTCAGAAGTGGCGTGGCACCATGCAGCATTTATCAGTCAACCTTTGCTTGCGTTAGCGACTTTGTTACAGCAAGGCAATTTTTCTCTTGTTTACTGATGATCGGAAGCATTTGTGTCTTGTTTGACGCCGGAGGTACCGAGGGAATTCGAAAAAACCTGAATGCCTTGCTTCTGGGGCTCGTGTAAATTGAACTTTCTTTAACACGCGCAAGTCAAACGCCGTGTCATTCGTCCCAGCAATACTAGAGCACACTGTATGTGTGATGCTACATCAGCCATTGCCCACCAAGAGTATGAAGTAGGTATAATCACACCGGACCCCCGACCTAAGGCCCACATAATGTTGTGGGTGAATAAAATAAATAGTAAACAGTCACAACGTACTAAAGCTTCTCGGGGGTTCCTGGCAGATAGCTTCCGGCGCTCCTACAGTGCACTGTGGGGACTAACATTAAAGCAGTTGGGTCCTACGAGGAAAATACGGCATCACTCTCGAGGTTTTACGGAGGAGAGCCACCAAACGGGTCAAGAGTCCTCCTGCTTTGAAGTGAGAAGACATTCTGTGAAGGCCATAGCTACTTGCGTTAACCTACTGCCAGTCAATGGGCCATATTCTTTTAGTAGAAAATCCTTTGCTTCTTGGTTGAACCTGAAAACCTTTCGGCATCAGTGGCATCGTGAGTCTCAGATCCCTCAAATACATGGACTATATGCCACTCAACAGTCACCTATGTGGTATCGTGGTATTTCCGTCGGAGTCTCTTCTAGATAAGATACACCTCCGGCGATGACCATCCTACAACCACCAGCCGATACGTCAGAAAAAGAGCTAGACGAATAAGTTCCTGATGGTTTCCAATGACAGCTGGGTTTCTGGTACTATGCGGTCATTCGTTGCCGTCATCCTCCATTTACCTTCTCCTTTACCATCATTTATTTTCCTTTTGTCTTTCACCCTCCTCCTTATTACATTGCTGTGAATAACTAATCTCGGTAATCTTCAGGAGTTTTTACTGTTGCGAACTGCCCCAACACTCAACCCACTTGAATACTATCGCAATTTTGGAGACTTAATCGATCCAAAAGAACGTGAATGTATATTTGACCCCTGTGCACTATTTACAATGCACTTCCCAAGAAGCATTTCAACTGTGATCTCAACAAGAATAAAACTAAAGGAACGCAACGCGATGTAGAAAAAGGTATATTTTCAGTAGTATTTGAAAGTATGACAAGTCCTTAGACCCGGCTAGTCTGGGGACAACGGTGGCAACCAAGAAAACATGGAAAAGTGCGATTCGAGTTGTACCCGCTGAAAATCATTCAGAAGCCCGACGCCAGAAAGCTGGACAGAACCTTCGAGTAAACTGGACAGTTCAGGAAGGGATGCAAGTAAAACAGTCGTGAAGATTAAGACAATAGTTTCGTTGTTAGGAAGCGGCAAGTACCTGCTGACAGAAAATGACTGCATGAATGAGAAAAGAGGCACTTATTACAGTGCAAGCGTATTATGGAAATACATTACGGGGACACATTTCCAGAGGAGACGATCAAAGAACATTTTTGTTGGGATTAGTTTGAACTGGGGCGGTTTCTTGATTTGAGAAGTTTCAGCCAACCAGTGTTTGCGCTCAGGCCACTACAGATGGAATCATGGCAAGACGCGCGCCAACCAACCAAGGGCGGCGACCAACCGCTGCTGAATGCGTATCTGTTGCAATCAATCCAGCTGTCAGGCGCAAGTTCGTGGAACAACGCGGCAACAGACTGGTTAACCAAAACATGAGATCACTTATCGCTTAATGAAAATCTTAAATACTGTTGCTCCTTCACGACATGGTAGTGTTTTACTTGCAAACAGATATTTCTCAGTGCCACTCAAATTCTTGTTCTGATTCTCTTCAGACTAGGTGGCACAGTGCGCAACATCTGCGGTGGAGATTGTTACAGAAAACCAGGCCACTGAAAAGTAGGTATGCATCACGTTCCCATCTCCTCTCGAAAGTAAAGGTGATGCGCAATCGTACCCGTTGTGCCATTCTTTTATACCAGAAAAGCTTGGAGCAAGGTCACGCATATTTTATTCTCAAACCCCTCAAAAACCATGAAACCGGTTGAACTAATAAAACTAAAGCGTTTGCGTTGTTCCCGATCGTGTTGCTGTGGCCCTTTCACTTCATACTTGTGTTCGCCAGCTAGGTTCTCGGAATCTTGTAGTTTACACCACCGGATATATCATGTTGCAGGCACTCGCCGCTCTGGCCGTTCACGTGGTTGAAAGAAAAGAAAGGCAATCAATCATTTCCCAAAATCTTAGATCCTGGAATTTTGAGCCACATAGGAAAAGGGAACCAAATGGAAACGCCTTGATACAAGGCAGCAACGTAAGTGCAGCCTTTATGCCCTAAAGTTCATACGTCAGCTATTCTGAAAATGCTTGAGAATATCATGGATGACAGCGTAGCACACAGCAACGTGGCTGCGTATGTTAGCTATACTGCTGTTTAACCATGTCAATCCTCACCATGAATGACATGGAATAGAATAAGAGTTTCTGTGAGCTTGTGGAATGCGATACACTGCATGCCGTAGGAGTCACCGGTGGTGCTGCATGAGAGTTTCGCACACGAAGCTGGTTCAGTACAGTACAACGACTATCCATGTGGAGGATTCACGGGTAATGTACAACTCTTGATGAGACCAGAGATAATTTCATCACTGGGAACTACCGCTAGACGTTGGAAATTATTATACCTTATGGGAACAAAACGGAAGACTCACTTGAATGAGTGGAAAAATTAGCTCAAATTGTGACTACGCATAAGCCTGCTGAGATTAAGAACCCAGGAATTTAGGTGGCTAAGAAATTTAAGCTGTCCGTTCAGTGTTTGTTTCGTGGCCTGGATGGCGCCTTGTCGGTTGGAAAAGACATTTACCCCAAGAAAGAATCTGTCACTTGACTCTGCATAAGACATACGCGAGACCACATCCGGGGAAATTCGCATACAAAAAATGTCCCCGTTTGATTACAGAACCCAATGTTCTGAAAACTATATAACGGAAGCCAGAAAAACTTTTCAAGGTTGCGGGGAATGCCGTACCCCCAGCGAGCTTAGGCGACCTAATCCCGTCCCATTGTAAGGGTGACTAAGAAGGGGATATCTGAAGAAACCTTCGTGGTCCTGGGGCGGTCCAATATAAGCTCGCTGCAGAAATATCTCCCATGGAACACGCGTAGAAGATACTTAAGGGGGGAGTCAGAGCTAATACGTAGGCTAGTTTTTTCCCATAAAATCCGTGAATGATTGGGAAAAGTTGCCGTCCGGGGTGTTTTTGCCCACAGCTGTTGCGAACTTCAGGCGAAGTCGTAATAAGTGTTCAATGGCGACACTTCTGGAGTGGCGGGGTGTTTTGGATGGACTTAAACCTAGGAGAAACTCTTCCCCCGTCTGTCCGCCTCCTCGTTATGCTCCAATTTTTCCTAATTGTCATCCGAATGTACCTTACCAGAGAGCTCTTTTATCACTTGTCGCGTTCTCTTGCTTTCTCACGGTTGTATTTTCACACAGAAGCCCGCTATTTTGCCGCGTTACCCGGCAGGCAAGAGATGATCTTGGCTCCAATAACACCGGCTTAGCTCCCGCTTACCAGTGTAACCGTAACGATAAATCCATTAAAACTTATCTGTATTTCAAGCGACCGATCTATGTTTGCGTCATCAATTATCCGAAGATCGCTCACACAGAAATGACAGCAGTTTTGTGGTGGATATTCCCGTGACTTCTTCAGTTGGTGAACAGCGTGTTCTGCACCGCCGGTCTATGTCTATACGCAGGTGACAGGTCTTCGAGCGAATCGGTCGCTAACGGGCGACCATGTATTTTATCAATGGTTGCATGGGGATGAAACACATCGACAAAAGGATGACACTCTTGCTTGTTATGACGCCCTGAAAAGTAAACAACAACCTAAACAAAAGGGCAACAATTTTTGTGGTGGAAAGATTTGTGAAATAACTGAAACTGCTCGTCCCGTGGAGTTAGTAGCACATCAATAGCAAACTTGCAAAACGGAGATAGATGGTCAATCTTATTCACACGCCGGCCTAAGAAAACGGCGGTGTCATCTTAGGTCAATAATTGCCCATGTGGTATTGTTCTCAACATTCGTATTGGAACAGAACAGGGATAATCCCGTCGTTTGCAAGTACCGGAGAATTCACGTAGACATGCCATGAATTTGATTAGGCGTTTGTTGACGCAGTCTACATCCACCCAAGCGGTATACAGCCCCAGTTTAAAGTTGGACGAGATAAACCGATGTTTGAAAAAATTCTATCGGGGTAAATATGGGTCATCATTCAACGTTGTGTAGTTCTCGCAAATTATTGTGGTAATGTTAGTACACACGCATCAAACAGCTTGACTTCCACGTCCTGTTTTTGGGCATAACGTTTTCGTAACTGCTTCCATTGCGCACTATACGATCTTCGATAATGGTAAGTTATCGCGGGCCTGTTGTGGCGTTATTTAGTAGTAGTTCAAAATTGACAGATGTTAGTAGCAAAAAATACCAGGTCGACGTTCGCCTCCAACTCTTCTCCGCAAGTGAATAAAGGTTTATGCGGACTACCAAGTGTTTTAGATGTGAGGGAGCGTCGAGGTGCGTCACAAAAACGTTCTTTCCGTTTGACCAGTTTTGATGCTACACATTCCGGTTTGATATCTTGTCCGACTCCGTATCGCAAACAAGTTATTCGTGAAATGCCATTCTAGAAGCGGTGAAATCAAACATGTGTGAACACCGGCGATCTCTTTTTTGCAGCAGAAAATCACCCACATGAACTAATGAGTTCAGCAGTGTTGAAAAGATTCTCTCATGAACTTACAATCCTGCAGAACATTGTTGGCCGGCTGCTCAAGAAAAAATATATCACTGAGATACCAACATGTGTTACTGACGTCCATGAAATTAAACTAGGATGAGGCGCATAGAAAAGGTCAGGCCAGTACACATGGAATCGAGACAGCCGTTAAGGGTGCAGGCAAGCATATCGTTCGTATTACACATTTTCAGGCGCCATACATAACTCGTTTCACGAAATCCGTATTGACTGAGGCGACATAGGAAAAGGAAGTTTTCCTGGTGTACAAGATCGTGGTAAAGAGCGAAACAGAAGAATGCGACCATACGCCAGTGGTACGCATATAATTCATTGAAACTATTGCGTGCAGCTTTATGTGCTGCGCACTGATTTCCGGCATAATACTGGGAACTTGACGGCACGTGGCAAGAGTTTTGAGCAAATGCCGTAGGCAGTGCAGAATAATACATATTCAACACGGTGTGTAGCGTAATGCCAGCCGTCTAAGCATTTTCCTTTTCATTCAGTTCAATACGTGCACCTGCACCTCCGCATACCGAATAAGAGATTATTACCAGTAAGTGGCTGCTTTTGGCTCCTAACTGGCACCAAACTTTTCAATGAGTTATACACAGTTTGACGCGTTTGTTGTGCGATAACTCCAATTGTTACCATGTACATCTTTGTTTTTTGTGTTATCCTGTTTCACCGACAATGGTGTTCATAGTATTCAATCAGTCATCATTCAGACATTTTTGAAATTGAACAGTCACTATGGACTGTGGGGCGCGTTGAATGAGGGACTCATTCACGTTGTTACCGGAATGTGTGAGCAGAAACAAACGCGAAAGTCCGCACTGTAGAATTTTGAGAAATAACAATAAATATGCATGTGATTTAAACGTTGTCCTCCACGCAACTTGTATTTGTGTACCCGTTCATCGTCCATTGAGCTGGTGGGCGGTGCAGAGTATATGGAATAATAAAATGGCCGAATTAAAATAATACTGTGTAGTAGTTAGGCGAGTAGAAAGATTGGACGAGTACGTGCCTTTTCGCGCGAAAAAATATTTTGGAGGCGAGCCCCCGTTAACCCCCAGGGGTCCCGGAGAAGTGGTCAGTTCACACCGTATTTTCGCCAACTGTCAGCTTCACAAAGTCCCTAAGGATGTCCAAAGTGATACATGGGCTGTGCTTTGAGGGTACTTAGTGTTCACTTTGAAACTTGACATGCCAGTTTTGTATTACTTGCAAGTATATCAGGTTAGCTAAGTACATAAAATTCTCCTCCCTAGTCAAGAATTTAACAATCGAATTCAGAAGACCGGTCTGCAGGGTGGTAGCACTACTTCGCGTGTTTACACCAGCTGATGTGCAAACGACAATACTGAAACCCAAATCAGCTAAACGAGTGCAACACACAAATGAATTCCGTCCATGAACCACTTCGTTTGTGGTCAAAATTGGAGCAGACGAAGATACACTCTTTGCACATAGAGGTGTGGGCTCTTGGACAAGGGAAGCAGAGCATCTAGTTACTTAGGGTAGACGGGCTTGTGGTGACGTATGAGCACACAAGAAGGGTTTGTCAGATCAATCACGCAGCCATTCTTCAGGAAGTGTTTGGAA
Source organism: Paragonimus westermani (assembly GCA_008508345.1). NCBI lineage: Eukaryota > Metazoa > Platyhelminthes > Trematoda > Plagiorchiida > Troglotrematidae > Paragonimus > Paragonimus westermani. The sequence continues at coordinate 280,545 of QNGE01000128.1, forward strand.
CCAACTCCCACTGCTTGGCGGGGCCAAGCCGGAGCACTCCATGCATTAAATGCGATATACTTGGGGACCCGTTTGTTCAGCTTGGGGTCGGAGATCGACCATTTCTGTCATTCTAAACGTCACTACTGCCATAGACTTGGTAAGGTAGTTGGGTCCGGCATCCACGAGTCCATCTGATGAATCTTGATTGTTCTGGTTCAGCCGAGTTTTCAAGGTGTTGTTGTTTTCACGTTCATTGGAGGACATGTCAATCACCGCGATAGAGATAACGTATTCTTATCTTTGTCTTGTGGCACTTGCGCAGTCGCAGGCTTTCTTGGAGCAGATTTTCCTCGTGGCATTCCAACATTTGGTTTTCTGTGGAAGTCGTTGAAACACGGTGGATAACCGCTGGAGACCAAGGCACCACAAAAATTGCTGTCATGTGCACTACATATACACACAATTTGCGCTCTGTGGGACAGACATCAAACCGTGAACGTTCTTTTCGGGTGGAGTAGGAAAAGTGCTGTAAGTCAGACACTTCCCTCGAGTAGATTTGAGGTGTGCTGACCGATAAACTGTGTCGTATTTTCGTGGCTTTGTGTCTATATCCAGGAAGACGAGCGTGTCTCCTTTGTCGAACTTGAATGGCAGCAACAAAGGGGGGTGGGATGCGTTTCGTTAGTCCAACAGCTTCGTACCACCTTTTTTATCTTCAGAAAATAATGTTATACCGTCTAATCGGTGTTGGTAAATGGGAATATCATGTAGTGCATTCGTAGAGCGGAGTTGAATCATTGGCATAAATGGTTCGACCATACTCAGTCCTGAACAACAATCCTTCGCGACTCCATCTGTTTGTTTATATATTTCGTTCAGAAAATGGAAATTGCTGGTTTCAGCATACAAGGAGATTAGCAGTTTCATGGTAGTGATTGAGATGTGAAGCCTAATGTTGTGATCCAGTGCAGAGCGACAGACAGAATAAACCACTTCTCCTAATAGTATGCTTGTGAAAGCAAAGTTACTCCAGAGCACAAAGCTTTTTTCCGGGTCAGCATTACCTTGGAGGTTACGCGATCCAAGCTTGCCTTCCATACAAAGTTTTAGGACGAGTGCATGCTCTGGCTGCAGAACACTTGGCCAGTTTGTGATCAGAAGAACCCGCCGTCGCAAACGTTAACTGAAGTGAGGCTTGTCGTTTGTGAATTTATGGCAAGCAGTATAACAGTGCGATTGTACTATCAGTAGGCCTTGAATACTTTCACCATCGTTCGACTATGCACTCATCCAACTGCGATGTTCGCGACTCATAGCGAATATTTCACTTTCAGGAATGTGCTGTCATGCCAGCTGTCCGTCAAGCGTTTCGCTTCTGGCCCGCTCTAAATGCTCCATATCGCCGATAGGGTTCAAATACAGCAACGCACTCCAGCTTATTAGTTCCATGAAGGTCTGATAAGGCTCATTAGAGAACCATCACCTTTTGAATAGGTGAAGCGAGAAAATTGTGTGAGAAGTCCACAATTTTAACCCACTCAGGACCACAGCACTTTCAAAGATTATTACCGGTCACAATGTTAGGCCAGCTTTCTACAATGTGCGGACATTGGGTTCAGCAACCTTTCGTAGTAAGGTTCTCACCGAAGGCTATGAGGAAGAAAAGAATGTATCGTTTGCTTCGTTCTATCATAGTTAATCGCTGTGAGATGTTTTTGGCATGATTTATTAGTAAAAATGATCATCACACCGTAATTCTCAGTAAGCCAACTGATTTCCGAAAACCGCCAACCGCCAAGCGGTCGTTCTCGAACAAAAACGTGACGACAACAAGGAAAGATGCAAAATCTTTAGATATCACGATCACCACTCGCTCCACTCCCGTTGTCGCTGAGGAGACCAAAGTCACTGCTATAACGGCGATCTCGGCAGCAAATTTGAGCACATCGAAGGAAAGGAACAGCGCCAATTTATGTTCGTTCTCTGTTACCGATGAATTCATAGATCAAGCTAGAAAAATAACGGACTTGGAGGCTGCGATGGCGAAATTGCACAGTAATTACAGGGAGCGTAACAAAATGTTGCAACAGCCGGATTCGATGGCATCATGGATGCCCCAACTAACACCCACCTTCAGACTACCTCTAGTCATAAAGATCCCGTAGTCACTGGGACGTTCACTGATGCAGCAGCCACAGAAATGAACAATCGGTTGCGCTGTACGATCAAGATGGTGGCGTTTGACACACTTGATAGAATGGCTTTGTTGTCCGAGAAAACAGTCTCGCTTGAAGCCAGTAATGTGGAGGAACAATAATGCTACTGCTTGAGAAGTCGCAAGAAAGTTGTCTGTTGCTGCTGCAGCCCACAAGTGAACCTATAGCAAAGAAATTCGTCAGAAAGGGACGCTAAATCAGGCGTGGCACAGATTTTAAGTTCATAGGAGCGTTTGCCGACAAGACGCCATTCCAGAGGAAAATGTTGTGAACCGATATTCCCCTAGAAACGAAAAATTCATTTGGCGCGGTCGGACTTATTTACTTGGCTGCGATCTCGAATGCCACACAAGTTCTCTGAATCAGCAAGTTGCATCTGGAAACGTCGCCACGTTGTCCGTCTAGATTGATACCGAAAGGTGAACCAATTTTAACTCTAATGGCGTCAGGAACGTCCACGTATCCCCAGAGAAACCCGTGGTTGATGCTGAAAATACATCCCCTTATCCTCAGCGGCCCACTCTGCTAACCGAAGTGTTGACCGGAAGGCTCTACAGCTAGGGCACCAAAAGTTACTCGGGGCACCGGAGGCAGCATCCCAAATTCCCCCTGCTTATAACGCGGCTGAACAGGCGTAGTAATTAACTCCCCATTGTGGCCATTCTCATCCACTACCTGGAGCGACTGTAAATAGAAACGGAAGATACAGAACAACTGAACAAAGCTCTAAACCAACAGTAAGATCTGTACGGTGCCTGCTACAGAATATCCTGGATTGGCAGTATGAAGATAGGACAAAATTATTTCACAAACGCCACGAATCCGACTCTAAGAGCTAATCTGAGAGACAACGTTCCGCAGGTGAAATCACAGTTTTCTTCCCACTGCTCTCAATACAACTTACCACTGTACAAGGTTTCACGCCGTAGTAACCTGCCTTCTTAACTTCTACTTTTACTGGGAATCAAATCTTCAATGTGTGCACCCAGAGTGTACGTCACCACCCAATTATGTTGCTAGATCGAATGTCCGCCGAACCAGACCCTCTTCAGTGCACCCCTCGATAATTCATTCGCCACAATCTGGCCTCTATCCTAACTTTCCACTGAGTCATCCTACAACAATGACACTCTCTCAGTCCGTCTCATTATGAAGCCGAAACTTCGCGACACCCACTCGATGGTGAGTGGAAATCTGGTTCGCTCCATAGACCAGGACTTACCATAGGACATTTGGCAACCCACTGGGGCATCCGATATGAAATTATTTAGCAGTGTAAAATTGTGTCAAGGAGAAAGAATTCAAGTAATTTGGTACTGATCAACGTGAGACTACTGATAATTAAAACACACAATTTCAAACGCATTGTATTTTTATGTTTCACATAAAATAACCGAGACATAGACCTTGCGCCCCAAAGATGCTATAGAGAGGCAGATGAGTATCATGAGATAGCACAAGATTCGTAGAGATCGCGTCACAGAAATGGGAGGTGGATGAAGCATTTATCGAAGAAATGAAATCATCCGCAGTAACACGTGATGAGTTTAGCTTCCATGAAATCGAACACGCTTTCTGGTCATTGGTCTCTATCGATTTTCGCGAGCTACTTGTTGGGTGCATCCACAGACCGTTTGACGCCATTAGCAATGATTCGACTGATGTTGTAGGGGTAATGAATCGTGCATCAAATATGCCTCGTGAACAAAGCCTAGTACGTGGTGATCAAAACGTACACAATATTCCCTGGACTTCCTTCTCAGCTCCATAAAAGCAAGACGGATTTCTTTCTTGCATTCAAATGAATGGGTGGGATCAACATATCCTAACACTCACCAAATAGAAGTGTATATTGGATCCCCTGTATACCATAGGTATCTAGTCTGTAGGGATATCCGTTTCACAATTTCCAGGGTGTGACCACAGTATCGTCAAACGTCTGCTTGCCTTTTATGTGGCTACGAAGCCGATGATTGTGGTCTATCGTCCGGTCAGATTCATTTATTGGAATACCTTCTTCTCCCTATCAGGTCCTTGAGTTGAAGTGCCTTCTTTTCCTCATCAGAAACAAACACAGCAGCCGGGGAATTTACCAAATGTCTGACTTTTTGCATCGACGGTTTGGCCTTCATGAAGTCAAAACGCTTCAAATCATACTCACAAGTTAGAATCCGCACTGCAAGAGAGACTGGCGAACTTAAACTGCTAAATTCGAGGTACATAGATTACTTTATAATGATGCAAATGAACAAAAAATTTCGAACACATGTACATCGAACGCTAATGCGTCATATACGCGGAGAAAAACTTGCACTATCTAGCGGGCATAGATGCATGAAATCAATTCACCTGATGAGGCGGAGAAATTACATGAGGGACCCTGATATAAAAGTTGTTACTCTCAAAGACAAAGCGGTTGTTGATGACCCTGTTGTAATATGTGAAACCTCCAACCATTTCTCTGCTTTGTATAACGGAAAACACAACTTATCAACTGTTAGTAACCCGTCGAGAACAGGTAACGTTGCGGATAATTTCCCGATTGACGTCCAAAGTGTCCGCTCGCAGTAAGCTACCATCAAACCCTCAATCCATCCTGGACCGGATGGTATCCCGCCAATGGTCATCAAGCAATGAGGTGAGGATATACCCATCCTTTTACCTAACTTGTTCACTCTTTCATTTTTATCCAGAACCTTCACCTCTCAATGACAAAAGTCAATCGTCATGTCTCATCGGAAAGGTGGCTCAAGACAGGATGTTGGTAGCCATCATCCCATCGATCACACTTCAGTCTGCTCAAGAATGTTTGAAAAGGTAACGAGGGTGGACAATGTTGTGTTCTTAAGTACACAAAACCTCACAACACGATTTTCTTAGTAAGCGTTTCTGTATGACATATCGGTTGGACTTCTCTCAGTAAACATGTTTGGTTACGGTGATCCCAAGATGTAAACGAACTGCTTTTGAACACACAAGTCCGGTTGACTTAATCGGATTGCAACCGCCTCGGCAATAGACGGGATGCGTCGCTCGACCTTCCGTAACGTGGCGGCCGGAGCACTGTAGGTAGTGTGAAAGGCTCTACCCGTGTCTGTCTGTTAGTCACAGTCAACTAGGTGGTTCAGAATGGATGAGTTAATGTTCTCTGTTATTCCGGATCGAAGTCTCACCGGGCAGTGTTCACGAATTCTTTCTGATAAACGCCTAGTGGTGCGACAAATATATATAGAACCACAGGAGCAGTCGAATGAATAGATCAAAAGTGAGGTTTCACGGTTGGGCATATCATCTTTCAGATAAAGTGGCACCGTCAGCTTCGAGTGGAACGTTATGACAGGACTTGCAACATGGTAGGAAATGCCAAACGCACCAGTTGGTTAGAGCCTCATCAGCTCGTCTGCTGCGTTACCATTGAAAAGCAAATTTACACACATCTTTCTCTTATCAAATGTGTTAAGTTGGGGTTGCATTAGTCTCCCTTACACGTTTCTCATAATGAATTTCTCACGGTAGACATTGTTAGGAGGCATATCATTATTCAAATAGTGCACATGTATTTGAACTCATCCGTTCGACAAAAACACCTAACGCACGGCTGTGGGAACTGTCGAAGATATATAAGTGCGAAATTCCGCTGAGGGCGAAAATTGACATTTGTGCACACGCCTTGAAGCGTTTTGACTTCATGAAGGCCAAACCGTCGATGCAAAAAGTCAGACATTTGGTAAATTCCCCGGCTGCTGTGTTTGTTTCTGATGAGGAAAAGAAGGCACTTCAACTCAAGGACCTGATAGGGAGAAGAAGGTATTCCAATAAATGAATCTGACCGGACGATAGACCACAATCATCGGCTTCGTAGCCACATAAAAGGCAAGCAGACGTTTGACGATACTGTGGTCACACCCTGGAAATTGTGAAACGGATATCCCTACAGACTAGATACCTATGGTATACAGGGGATCCAATATACACTTCTATTTGGTGAGTGTTAGGATATGTTGATCCCACCCATTCATTTGAATGCAAGAAAGAAATCCGTCTTGCTTTTATGGAGCTGAGAAGGAAGTCCAGGGAATATTGTGTACGTTTTGATCACCACGTACTAGGCTTTGTTCACGAGGCATATTTGATGCACGATTCATTACCCCTACAACATCAGTCGAATCATTGCTAATGGCGTCAAACGGTCTGTGGATGCACCCAACAAGTAGCTCGCGAAAATCGATAGAGACCAATGACCAGAAAGCGTGATCGATTTCATGGAAGCTAAACTCATCACTTGTTACTGCGAGTTATCTTCCACACCTGTTTCGCTCATTCTACGTGTGAAGTACTTTTGAATTTTGTGAGTGACTTCGAACTTCTACTTCGCGCTTTCCACTTCATGCTTCCAAAGTGTAGTGTTCATCTTTGGCTCGCTCTTCAGCGTCCTTTGTAGCACAGCTTGAGTTGAAAAACCCGCTGGACTTTTCATGTCATCAAATTAGGGATCCTCCTCGCAACTTCCGTGGGCAGCTGCTGCGTGTAGTTGTATTTCTCCTATTGCATTGTCACTTTGTTTCGCTACTTTTTTACACACAGCTCCAAAACGAGTGCGTACGAATTATAGAAGTTGGTGCGCATACTTACGCTCATTAGTAATAAACCATACGAAATTATCATTAGAGCATTCAAAACAATGCAAGCGCCATGGAACACTCAAACATTCCGAACGCCCCTCAACCGTGAAGAACAACGTACCGGAGAAACGAGTGACCGCCTCCAAGTTTTTACTGGTTTGTGTGGATCTGGAATTAGAATGCTTGTATAGCATCTCCGCCTCAAGGTACTCCGGTCTGAATCAGTAGCGTAGGACATCAGGCTGCATGGCAGCTCCAATCTCAGTTTGACACTCAGGTTGTTGTCCGTCTGCTCCGATCGAGTTGACTGCTGAAATGGTGAGTGTATTTGAGGCGAAAGCCCAAGTGATCCGAATCCAGTTTTTTCCCCCGCGTCGGTGTCAAGTGGTTTCCTGAAGAGCAGCCACTGAAAACAGGTTGCAGTACCGCTCCGAAGGTGAAGCATCGCTCATCAAGATGTGCCGAGTGTTGCAGCAGCTAGCAGCAGTCAGGCATCTCGGGATGTTGTACCGTTTTGTTGTATAACACCGGAACGATAGGGAGGAGGAATATACAGAGAGAAGATAGATTGATGGTAGAATAAACAGATGATGAGATGGAAAGGAAATGAAATCACTAAACACATTCCGCCATTCGTTCGCAGGTCCGAGGTCGGAGGCTCTAGTCACCCGGACCCAGTCAGTTTGCTCTTTTCTATATCCAGCGGTTTTCTTTCGACCTGGAAGACAGTCCTTGAAAACAGGTTGTAGCACCGCTATTGGGAGCTAGAGAGTGTACCGATGTCTTAGAATAGCTTGGTTTTTGTTCGTACCCTGTTGTCAAATTCGACACTTCCTATCGGGGGATGTTTGCCGAACCCAGTTGTATGCCCTATTTCTGCGGATTGGAAATCCCCCACCCTTTCAGTTTCACGCGCTGCAGGGAGCTTGCTGGTTGTACAGTTACTTCTTCCTCGGTCGTGACGATAAATATAGCACTGCGCTTCTTGTTGTCCTTTGAACTAGTGCCACTGGATAACTCACAGGGTCCGGAGTGAAACTTCATGGCAGAGTCGCCACAGGAAAGTTTCAAGAACAGAGTAGGATAGTAGTCTAGGAGAACAGAGTAAGTTACCAATCTAGCAATGTCTTGGGTTAGGTGGAATTTATTACAACTTTGAAACGGCCTTTGGAAGAACAACTAACAGCTTCCAATGGAAAGTCGTCCCAGCGGTTGATTATTCTGTAACAGAACTGTTGCTCAAGAAGGGTTCGAGGTCGGGGCTTGTAGAGTTTCTTGGTGTGACCTTTTTTACTAGTATCGGATAGCGAGGCAAAGACTTACTGGAGTTCTGCGCTAAATAAAATGTGTGAAAACCAAGTCACTGCAGAGCCTCTGAAACTCAAGTGGACAGAGACAAAGAGCTTCAATTCGAGGTCGGCGACAGAAATTTTTCTGGTAAGTGACTAATTTGGTGGCCACTAACTGGACACGACCTGATTTGCATACATAGGCAGGTCTCCGCAAGGAAAGGTTCCTTTTATCATCCTAGGAGTCTAAAACTCCTTCTTAGAGGTTATCCAGTGGTGACAAGAGGAGGATAAGCTAGAGGACAGATGAATCTGTGGGACTTTCTTTAGGTCAGCGTTCTCAAAATCTGTCACACACTTTGCACAAATTTGTTGTCATTTCGAGGGAGTATCCAGTCATCCGGCCAGCGCTTAATACGGTTGGCGTCAATCTACAGTGCGCTGGGATCACGAGCATTGTAAATTTTCGAAAGTTGACTGCATAACGAGAAGTGTTATTAGACGTAAGCTTGGGGAGATGATTGATGTGTAGGAGAATTAACAATGGACCAATTACATAACCTTGAGAAGCTCCAGTTGAGGTTGGAGAGAAACAAGCAGGATCCGATCCGGGTTTTACTGTGAAAGCTTTGATACCAAGAGAGGATGTAATCCAGCTGATAACCTCTCAGTGGATGCCATAAGCTTCTATTTTATGTACTAGTAGACCGCGTGGGACATGGTTTTTGGCAAGGTTCAAGAAAGCCATGTCGCAGGTGTCACTATTATATTTGGCCTCTATCGTGCTATCTATGAAGATAAACATTCTTGTTGCATAGTGCCAGTCGGGAAGAAAGCCTTGCTGAGTAGTGGAAGAAAGGTTAGTTGAGTAGAGATGCTTAAGTTTGATGCGTTTTAAACGACTCTCTCTAATCTCGCGTGAGGTGCTGGTAGGGCCGGTCAGCCCGTGGATAGCAGGAGAGTGACCAGCGCCTTCTTTAAACACACGTGTGACGGTGGCCTCTTCCCATGCCTCCGGAATAACGCCGGCCCGATGTGTCTGTTTAAACAGACTACGTGGACACAACGCCAAATTAAAGTTTGCCTCTTTGGGCAGGAGTTCGTTCGATGCAGTGAGTACACAAGAACATGCAGTTCATTACCACTGATATATGCGGGAAGCATGGTCCCCGCTAAAGCAGAAGTATAAGGACTAGTGACTTGACCAACTGTTTGATTTCCGTAGTTTGCTTAAAAGGCTCAGCTCGTTAGTATACACGCACCTGATTGCTGCTTCCTCATTTGGCTGGGTGCAAAAAAAGGCAGGAGAGCTTTTAAAAGCAATCTTAGGAGCAAGGTGGGGTGTGTAGACGGTGGTAGAGTTTCGTGGCCTTCTTCGAGTGTGTCTGTCATTTCATCACAGCCTGATAGCACGTGACCATCTTTTTGGAAAACTTCGTCCGCTTCTTTTGGTCCAAGATCGACTGGTTTCGGACCGCCTTTGCTTTTAGAAGTACTGGAAGGTGGCTTGCGAATATGCAGTCTGGAAAATTTGGATGAGGCTCTAGATTAGAACGAAACTTAGTACGAAATTACCCCGATCTATCCGAGTAAAATGCGGCTGTAGTGAGCCAAATATGAGGCTTTCTGGATGTAGCAGGTGGCCCCGGCATACTCACTGTGTTATGAAGCTTAGAAATTAAATAACAGGAAGTTTTGAGAGGGATTGACTGGAGGTGATTATGGAGAGTAGAGAGCTGCATCACCCTTGGAAGCTACTCCTTCAGAAATGCATAGCTCCACAGACGGATGACCGCCTGAGGGGATGGGAGCAGGCGCCTCTGATGTGTGTGTGTGGGAACGTGGGTGGATGCATTCGGGGACACTGTCGAAGTAGCTGCCTGTGTTGAGTGTCTGACGATTGTTTTGTTATATAGTAAGTCGGTGACCAGGCTCTCTATCTTTATCTATTCTGTCCTCACGCGAAATATTCTCGGTAGAGACTGCAAACACTGAGGAGTTCTTTGCAAAGACTGACATGACCATTCGGACTACTCGTGAGAATCATCATTTCTCTCACGAACATTAATCTCGATGGATTGCTGAACCTGAATATCATTCGCTGGTGATAACTTGTTCCCGCATATTTACTTCATCCTTACCTCCCAATGCTGGACTTTCGTTTTTGTGTGGCCTGGTTTCGTTTGCGCTTGAACACTCGGCCTTATACGACTGTTGCATTTGGTTGTATTAGCATGAACGGGTAATCTCGAGACTCGTAAATCTGACGGATTCAATAACGAGTATTTTTTGTCATTTTCCTCTGTCTAATTTATGATAACCTTCTTGTATATTCGTGCCTTATTGTATGGAAACTTACTTTCACAACCGCCCTTCCTTTTGGATCCAAATCGGCTGCTCAACGTGTTTGGGTGTTATGGGCGCTTGCTGCATTACAGATGTGACTGTTCTAGATCCCGCCTATCGACAGGCGTTGCAGCTCAAAGAACCACTAGACGCCTGGGGTGAACAACATTTGCGGGGCTCAACGGGAACAACCGTAAACGCTGCAGCGTTTTGCGACCGCCCAGTGAGAAAACCACCCCCGTGTCACAGTCTCAGGATGTGTTTTCAGAGTGAGTGGTCTGCTCGCCGACAAACAGCAAGACATCAGCTGTTGTCCAGGACTAAAATTTGAAGGTTAAAGACCTATACTAGTCACCCTTCTAGGAGGAGGATGTAATCAGCCTCCTCGAAATTCTAAACTCTCAATAACTTAAGAGTTGCCACGCTGGTACCACCGCACCTGTTCACCTTGCCTTGTGAGTGTAAATTCACCACAAACCAGTAACATGAAGATTAGTGTTAGGGAGGGTATCGAAGCCTTCCTCGTGGCTGTATAATGACCCCGCGTCATCATCACTATTGTAGGCTACATTCACCAGAGTTACAATGTTTCAGTCATTGCCGTCGGAAACGCCGTTCAACCAGTCGTACACTCGTTTGAATTCCGAGGGCCAAATTTGATTTCTGTTGACATTCTTCCACCTAGTGCCTTCAATTGCTACAATGAATTTTGTATGTTTTAAGGCGAATAAACCTATGAATGAAATTTGCGTGCAGGTTCACCGTTTTCCCGATGCGACTCCTGAAAACAGTTAGCATAAACCTGGGGAGACTTTGGACGTTTGAACCAAAGTGCAAGGAGCCAGCCTCGCGATAGGTAAACGGAGGTGGGCATTTCCTTTTAGCTGTTTAACATTAAGGTCCGATACTATGCAGTGTATCCGATATGGGTGACCATCGAATGGGGTTGTACCTCGGTGTACCTGGTTCACGGTTTCAGTTCGGCTCGGTTCACAGAAGTTGGGGCTATCAATAGGTGACAGATCAGTGGCTTAGTGACAACAGTATTGGCCAGCAGCCTATAAGACTTTGGCACATCAAGGCATCATAGATGAGTTTAAATTAGAGCAGTGTAGCACCCGAACTGAAGTAAACAATGCCAATCAAGGTAAGCCGGGAAGAGCGGCACACAACTGGCAGAAACAATGTTTATATAGATAGCTAGTTGGTTACAAAGTTCTTATGGGTCCATTTTAAAAAGGGCAGGAGCATAATTATCCACGCCTCCCAACTGGTCGTACCGGATTCTGAACATGGAAAATCCTCGGAAAGACGATTATTTGTGTCCTGCATAACGCTGAACCACCCGCAACGGCGAAATAGTGCCGACAGCACAGCCTTGGCAAGTGGGTTGTATCCAACATAAACACGAACGGTCACGGACCATCCGTTGTCAAATTTCGAGACCGCAGCATTCGAGATCTATCACCAAATAAAGTTGACACAGTAGCTCGGAAGATGTTAAGCATGAAGGTCACAGGGAACAGCCGTGTGTGGCCAACCTGACCCATATGCCGCGATTTCAGCTCCACCAGGAATCGCAAGCAAGCGTCTCGACTAGCACCAGTATCAGGAAGCAAAACGCGGCTTCAAAGGAAGGTGACGACAATGCAGTAGTCCAGGAGAGCCAACCACCGAGAAGAAAAATGGTTTACATCGGCCTGGCTCATATCCCCGCATCCAAAAAATGGACCTATCCCTCGGGGGTTTCTCCCGAGGGTTAGATGAGACCAAACTAAAGGGTAATCAGGAGGTCAGACCATAAGAGATAAAATACCTGCTGGCAAATTTATGCATCCTGCTTAATAAGAAAGCAGAACTGTAAACAGCGGTTCACTCCGTAGATATTTGTTGGCTCAAAGAAGAAACAGAACTGAGGAACTGGGCACTGGGGTTCCGATGGCATCGCAGTGACCGTGGCAACGCAGTTGGTGACGGCTGTGTATTTTTGATCGAAAGTTCTATAAGAAATTCACTTGTGTACTGCAACTGCAATTGCGTGGGTAGTCAAATCGTCATCAGCCTACCCCATATCAGTTCCTCAGTGATGTCCTTCAACGTGTATCGTTGTCCAGGTACAACATCAGATGAAGACGGAGCATTACTGAAATCATTCCATTTGGCTTGTCAATCAAACGGTCACCTCCTCGTTTTGGAAGACTTCAATGCGCCTGAACTCATTTGGTCATTGGAATCTGTTAGTTTTAGAGGGTTTGATCGTAAGTTGTTCGACCTATTCAACGATTTCGCACTAAAACAACACGGTGGAGTGGCTACGAGATGGCGGCCCGGTCAGATGGCCGCAGTGCTAGACATAATCGAAATTCGGCACAGCATTGACGTTACAAACCTATTGCCTGCTGCACTGCTCAAGAAGAGAGATTATTTGATGATATATTTTTCGTTCGAGTTTTCTTTATCAGCAAAGCAGGCCTACGAAATGCATCTTCTTTACCGAAATGACAACAAAAGCTTATATTGGAAGCTGATGGATTAACCTGAAACTCAACGGTTTCCCCAGAGAACGTTGGTAGTTTTCAGTCGAACGACGATAACAGATAGGAAATCGCCTCAGAAACGAGTCAGAGAAAGTTGTCAAAAGCCAGGGTTCACCCCAGGGTTAAGAAAGCTTTCCAACTTAAGTTCTGGCCTAAAAGGCGTACATTCAACGAAAGATGTTTAAGAGCCCCAGGATGTAAGAAGTAGCTCGAAACGAAGCAGTCAAGTTAGCAAGAAATGCTCGTTTGGTCTATGAGCCCAGTCTAGCGCGAGGTACCAAACAGGACCCCAAGAAGATTTGTGGTTATGCTCAGTCCAGGTCCACTCTGAGAAAGGAAAATTGGAGACTACATCGACTGACAAGGACACAGCGGACGCGTTTATGGCATATTTCTTCAGTGTTTATCGCTCAAACAGGAGAACATCTGAGCCAGGGCCTAATACCGTGAGTGTGACCTTAGGAGATCAGGACATTACGCTCCACGAATTTGTGCGAGCGCTATTTAATCTAAACAGCAGAAAGTCTGCAGGACCAGAGTACATCCACCCGACCATCCTAAAGCCTCTGACCAAATCTTTGGCGTCGCCATTTGCCCAACTGTCCAACCTCATACTGGAAACCGGGACACTTGCGAAAGAGGGGAAGGGAGCCATCATAATTCCCATAGTCAAAGGTGGTGGGAGATGAGAGGTCGGAAATTACCGACCAGTAGTCCTGACTAGCGTCAGTACAATTTTCGAACGCACATTACGAGAGGCTGGCTGCAAATTTATCTTCGAATATAAATCATTCAGAGCTCAACATGACTTTCTAAGGGGTGGGTCTTGTCTTGTCGATCCGCTGACGCCTTTAAACACTGTCATGGAGAAGCTGGATAAAGGAGAAGTGGTCAAGGCACGTTGTTTTTATTTCCAGAAAGCTTTCCATTCTGTCAACCGAAGACTTTTGGGACGGAAGCTGTGAGTATCTGGAATCTCTCATGGTATCTGTAGGCGGATCTGGATGTTTCTATCTGGAATGTCGTGCAGAGTGCCAGTAAGAAGATTACTGTCTTACATAGGTTCTCCGTTAAGAGGAGTACCTCAAGGGTCAATCCTCATCCCTCTGCTTTTCATGGCATACATAAATCACCTGACGAACGAACAACTTTGTCCATCGTATCTGTATGCAGATGATTTGGAGCTGGTCGACAGTTCCTCGGACTCAAAAGCTCTCCAAGATGACATTGTGAAGGTCTGCGAATGAACATTAAAGTGGGATTTACTGCTGAACGTGCCCAAAAGTCATATCCTTGCTAATGCTCCTCAGTCGACCCCAGGTGTCTAAAGAATGCATATAGAGACAGTTTGACTAGCAACTAAACAGCAAACAATAGACTTGGGTGACCAATTCACCGGCACGGTCACTCCATCTGCTTGGTGTGCCTCATCCGCGATGAGAGCACGGCGGGCGTTATATCGACCGAAATCGACGATCGCTAACCCTTGTCCAGCAGTGTTCATTCCACTGTACTGCGCTATGGTTCGTCCGAGTCTAGTGCTTCTTTCTCCTATCTGAATGCAAAGGCTGCGATCAAATGTGAGTGATGATCAAATTGAGAATGAACCAAATCTCCGTCTACTGATCAGTAATGGCTAATTTGTGGCTGAAATTTATCCGCAGGGAGTTTATGCTGTAGCCAATTTACCGTACACATATGGGTTTTGAATATCGTGGGAGTAATTGTGGACGGAATATTTAGGAAAGTATGGAATATGCCTATTGTACTGTGATAATTTCTTTGTTTTAATGCGCGAACGATGTTTATCAAGGACGCAAAGGATTTGCGCTAAATTAACAGCGAAATATGTTGACGAGATAGCTGAAGTTTTGCGATCTGGTTGATAGAGGGAATAAGGAACCAATGATTAATGAACATGCACCGTATAAGTTGTAAGCCATTTTTCTGAAGACTTTCATTCGATATTCCTTGAAACATGTGCCGACAGTCGGTAAGTTTGGGTCATTATGATCATCCTCACGTGCGATGGGAAACCACTGAAATTTTGAGGCGTCGTTGGTAAGTAGATAAGGCCGCAGCTAATGACTTCTAAATATAATGCGGGCGGATCCCAGCTTGATCAGCTTACAGTAGATATTGCTCACAGTAATCGGCGTAAGCCGCTCTGGTCTTGAGGTAACCGGAGAATGTGTAAAATACTTAAGTTACCTCATCACCAAGAAGAAGTAATATCACGTGTCTTCTGGAAAGCAAAGCGATTCCACGAGAAGTGAGGAAACGTAATGCATGAAGCCATTCGGGGTTAAAAGTTCGACGGTCACAACGCCACGACCTGTGGGTGGACACACCGACGTCTATGCTCGACGGTCAGCCTACGTGCACCCTATAGTCACAACGCCACGACCTATGGTTGGAAACAGAAAGCCATCGTCGATGGATTGGGAAACAGCCTAGAGCAAATGCGGTCATAGTTAACAAAAACGTACTGTATGGATAGAAGCGCTTTCTGAATACGGACAGCATTTGAATACACGGTAACCACATGGACTTGTAGAAACTGCACTCGCACTTGCCATCACTGATGTTTACTGTATACTGTATGCCCTCATGACTAAATCAAAGCTACCAAATTATGTTAAACAAAGTACGATTACCTTGAACTCGTCCAACCGTTCGAAGTGCAGCAGAGGGGTACGCCCCTTGAGATGATTCAGAACCAACTGACTGGCAAATGTTGTAAGCCGAGAGAGTATATTCTTAACGTACACGTCTACGCTGGCCACATCCCGGCGGTCGCAACCGTAAGTGCACTGCATCTCAAACTCTCGCATTAGCCACTCGCTGTGGGACCAAGTTTTACTAATGGCCCTGGCTAAGTGATCTCTGGGATGAGTGCGCTTCTTTAGTCACCCATTCGCGTTCTCCAGACGGTTGTTTGTTCGACTTCCGAAATGAACAACATCCGACTGTGCATGGATGGCCCACTTGGGCTTTATGTATAGCCAATTGCACAAGAGATAGTTCATGAAGCTGAGGTCTGTTCGCCGGATTATTGCAACATCACAATTGAACCTGCGAAATGAATAGACAAAGGTGATCACTCACTCTTCAGAGTTGTTGCAAGTGGCCATGCGATAAAACAAATACGGGCTTCTGAAAGAATTCGTCTGGGTGGTGATTATAAGGTTTCTTACAACTACTTACATGTTTCCTCACAGCATCCCGAACATGGAAGTAGCACAACATAATGTCGCACCCAAAGACTACTCGTGCTGCTCGCATTTGGGCCGCCATTTTATCCATCACAAACGTTCTGACACGTATGTGTTCCCCCATAACCTCCCGGAATGTCTCGAACAAATGACGCAGGGATGCGTATTTCTCACTTCGTACATAGGCTTACATTACGGGTCGTCCATGGCCCATGCCGTCTGTAACGAGGAACTGATACAGCTTTAGGCTGCAGCGGTCAGCGCGGAGTGATGGAGGACCTACTTGTGGCGGTTGGTTCCATGAGTGGCATCGACGTTTACCACGCCAGGGAACCGTCTGAATAACTGAACTTGCTCTCTGCGTGTAAAACATATGTGCGTGTACCTATTGTTGTCGTCCCTGATGACACGCAGCACGCCGTTTCCCTCTATATGATCCAGGATTTGTGGCAGATTTTCTGCTACATTAGTGCACACTAACCCACTTACTTATCACTGGCGGTTTCAACCGATGACGGATGTTGCAGATATCCATGGTAGTTATATACTTGCCATAAACATCCGCAGCATACTGCTTCAACTCAGAAGGTGGCGTGTTGTACTCAAAAAGATGTCTCGAGTTGTTCACTTCACTGTCTGTGAGCCGACGAATCCTTGGATGGGCATCGTAGGGCAAGGCAGTTAGGTCGTGATTGAGCTCCAACGTGAAAGAGCTAACAACCAACACGGTATTCCTCTTAACCACGTTAAATCGTGATTGGCAGCATGTATCGCGGAAACTGTGCGATGGGAAGTATGTGAACTGAACTCACTAAACACGTCGTACTTCACGGCTTTCACTCTTACGTCGCTTGTGTTTTATACAACGGAATGCCATCTAACAGGTAAACTCAACGGCAATCACACTCACATGATCACACTTCAAGCGCCCACTGCCTGATTTCTTGCCTGAACCAAGCACATACAGAACATTGTAATCTTTCATGTACCGATCTAAGCAACTTTTGAACTCGCTGAAGCTAACAAACTCGCGATCCTCAAAGACATCCTTGAAGCCCTGTAAATAATCCATAACCTAAAATGGAATATAAGGTAACCTCGGTCAAATATTAATCACGCGTGAAAAAATTCTTCATAAGATACTACATTTATACCATCACAACACCTACCATCGCTAATTTCGATCTCGCACCAAATGAAGGACAAACTGATTTACGGTCGACTATAACAAACCTCCTCAACTTTCCTGATGCTGTCTGTCATGGAAATCGATGACTTTCACAGTCTTGGGCGATACCACGGAAATATCGTCCAGTGTTCAATGATTTCACATTTTATCGCCGTCTAACGGGAGATTTCACTCTCTGCTGGTGATTTTCATCTAATTTGTGTACGAAGTTGCCCTAAAAATTACCCACCTCCCAAATACAGTGTACTATAATCATCGAACCCAGTGGGGATAGAACATTCAGTTTCCGAGCGAGATTAACACAGAATGTACCACATTCCCATCCATAGTCACACTCCGCTTCCCGACGTGCAATTTGTTTAAATGGTTGCTAAGCTTTGTGATGGCCTGTTGGCGCCACCCTAAAGCTGGTCTGTCTGGCGGTGTGTGGCGTTCACCTTTCGGTCTCACTGCTGGTGCTCGTCGCATGTATTAATAACCATTCTGTTAGGTGTTTATTTTTGTAAATAATTGTCAGTTGAGCGGTAAGTCGTCTCATGGCTACGTGTGCGAATTGCTACTCCTACGTTTCGTTTGAATAGATTAGTCAAGGCACAAATTATGATATGAAATCGCTTCATACGCTGTCGTTAGTCTTAAACGTGCGACAAGGATGAAAAAACCGATGATACCTCTGAAGTAATTAAGAGGACCAATCGGGACGGGTTTTCATCCTGTTAACACGTTTATGATCGACAACAGTGCGGAATGAGTTCATATCGTAATTTGTACCTTCTGACTACTGTATTCAGGTGGCCCAAATGGGCTCATTGTTTCAAAATTCCCACTCCGTATATAATTCCTACAGTACACAAGGGTATACGCATTCATTCAAATATACATACTATAAAATTGCATTCCACTTTTGCTCTCTTGATTCTTTACGGAGATGTGAAATTCCAAACACCCAAATAACTTGCGTTTTTACGGCCCAATCGAATTTTGTACAAGTTCAGGAGGGCATATTTAGGTTGTGTGGTATGAAGTAGCAAGTGAATAGCATTATTGGAATGCTCAGATAATACTTTAAAATTGCAATGTTCCACTTTTACTGTCTTCACTACTCACGGACATACGGCATTTCTTGCCAATCATTGTAACTTCTTGTATCTAATTTCTCACCCTATCCCCTTTCGATTCTCCGTGGGCCCCATCGAATAACTTCTGTTGCTGGTGAATCGGATGTAAATGGACTAATTTAATGACGGAGTATGTGGACATCTAATGGATAATAATGTAAAAGAATAATACGCTGTCCTACTTCCGCGGAATTTTTCAAAAAAAAATAGTTGAAGGGTTTGGAAAACCTCGAAAGTGTTGGACTTTAATACCGAGGTTGTTTTTATTGAAATCACCAATTTTAGAAGTTTTACAAAGGCGTGACGGGGATACTGACTGTACGAGACCCGTGAGGGCTGTTGACGACGGATCACGTTTTTCTGCGATATTGCTGCAAAGAAATGTATACATAAGCACTGCGTAAACCATGAGCAAGTGTTTCGTCGGCTTTTTCGCGGGAAGGTTTCAAAAAAGCCAAAAGTACAAAGTAGACGATGTTTGAAGTAAATTACCCCATGTACAGTTTTAGAGTAATCTTAGATCATTGCCTCTAAAGTTACTGGGCCAAATCACCAGACAACTTTCAGAAGTAACCTAGATGATTTCAGAAGTTTTTGCTGACTGGAAACTCACTGGATTGCTGTGCAGGGTCGCTGCCGGTTTCGGTATTACTCTGCCTCTTCCGTACTCCGGTTGTTGTCCTTGATTTGTTGAATAGGTCAGCTATTTGTATATTCAGCCTCGGGGCTCGAACTCAGAAGACAAAGGAGTCTTGGTGGAATGTTGCCGGTTGGAAACACGCTGGCTAATGAGCGCTCAGAGTGATAAGATAGAATTAGTCCACGGCAAAGGATGCATCAATGATGAGCTACAGATGCAAGTGATAAGGCAGTGCAAATGGGCAGGAAGTAACTAAAATCGTTTGTTTAATGGTTGTCCACCTAACACCTTCCCCTTGAGTTTATTGCTCGCAGGATCTTAATCGAGGATTCACCTGCATGTGCACAACTTGTCTTCGAGAACGACCCGTTCATCTTCTGAATGTGCGGATGCTTGGAGGATGTGCCTACGAATTTGGGGCGGCGGCCGAAACGTCTTGAGGTAGCTCGAGTGTATCCAGGAGAATATCCGATGGATTGACTTGACTGGACGGGACGGGCACCGGTTGAAAAGAATGCAGCTGATTTGCATAGCAGACCCGCATGCAGGATTGCAATTCCACGTAGTACGGGACTCGACCAGTTTGTCGTAGTATGCGATCTGCGGTTCGCTTCTCAACGCCATCACGATAGTCCGCGAATACAAGCTGCCTTAATGAAAACGTACGATTGATCGCATCATGATGGTGGTTGGACTGCTGCTCTATGCGCCTGTTTCGCGGATGGTAGTCGTGGAGCTGTGCGTGTAACGTCAACGTGCAGGCGGATTTTCCGGTGCATCAGCTTCTCCACCGGAGATTTGTTTGATGTACTGGGGTGTGGGGTTACTCTGTATATAATCAAAAATGCCTCAATTGTTTCCGGCGTAGTTCCCTCCCCTTGAGTTTCAGGAGTGCTCGTTTAAACGTGTCAAGAAAGCGCCCCACCTGGCCGTTTGACAGTGGGTGGTATGGTGGCGTTCGTATTTACTGGATTTCATTCTGTTGACGAAATTCTACAAGTTCGACTGAAGTAGGTGCACTGCCGTTGTCCAAAACCAAGATTTCAGGTGAACCAAGACGACTGAACACCCTCCGGTGGTTGATTATGGTGGCTTGGAAACTGATGTGGTTCAGGTGAATGGCTCCCGACCATTTGCTGTACGCATCAGTAAGAAGTCCGGTTTAAATCCCTCTTGATCCAAGTGGATTTCGAAGGCGACTCAGCGTTCGTTTGATCTCTGCCTTCTCACTGATCAGTCCGACGGATGATGACTTGCACCGCTTGGCGAAGTGGTTTTTTCGACACTTCGTGCAAGTTTTTCAAAACTCCGCACACCTGTCGTTCGTGGTCTCTACTGCGAAACAGGCAAGGTATACTGCGGGTCTGCCGCAGTTGCTTCGCTGTCGCACATACCAATGCACTTGGCGAGTGTTAACTGCGTCACTCCCAGCAGTTTTGGTAATTGCAGCGTCCAGAACACTTGCAAAAGTAGCAAGTCCTAACCAGCTCCTTCAGTGCCGTCACCTACTGATCGGTAGATTCCTATTGGTGACGGTTCCTTTGAGCGAAACGGAAACGTCCAAAATTTTCGTTTGCCCACCCGGTACTGTATTCCTCGAATCTACTGACCACCGTACCCAGGTCTTTCTTGTCTTCGTCGTCAGCAGAAGTCAAGTTCTGCCTCCGTCTCCAGCGCAATGCCGACACATCGATCACTGAGAAACTGTTCAACACTGCAAATTCACCAAAATTCTGACTTCACATTCGCCATGCCTCTGGAAATCGGCTGCAGTCCGTCGCGTCCAACTGCTCAGGAGGGACAATGGCATCCGCATTCGACGAACTGCCTTGGAAGCCACACGTCGGCTTTTTGTATTCTAATACCATTTTGCGTGCCGAGCTACGAAATCAGGAGAAAATCAACAGGAGTCTGAACGGCGTTATGCAATCTCAATTTGTTGTTGTAGAGTATTAACATTAGCCAACGTAGCAGGTGGTCGACATTCCTGATGAATTAGCGCCAATCGACTGCAACTCGGCTTACAGTGGCTTGCGTGTGAGTTCTGATCAGCTGAGTCCTCATCATTCGGA
Source organism: Paragonimus westermani (assembly GCA_008508345.1). Taxonomy (NCBI): domain Eukaryota; kingdom Metazoa; phylum Platyhelminthes; class Trematoda; order Plagiorchiida; family Troglotrematidae; genus Paragonimus; species Paragonimus westermani. Next base: position 301,771 of record QNGE01000128.1, read on the forward strand.
AAACTGCTCTAATGCGATCTCACTACAAGTATGTTCAGAGCTTGACAGAGTATATCTGTTCTGAAGATACGCTGGCCAAATTCGTCATTTCTGACACGTTCCTACCGCACGCCGCTAGTGCTTCGGAGACACCGATAATCGGAAAAGGATGCGCTGTAAACCTCTTCCGCGCAGTGTGACCCCTCTTACAGTGGCCTTGTACACTCGGCTCTTCACAGAAAGATTAAGGTCATACCGATGATCACGAATGGGTGCAGACGCAGTGTTACCAATGGTGCAACAGAACCTTTCAGTTAGTAGATGCAAAGGCCATTCCAAACTGACGAACTGAAGTCTCTAATCGGTCTTAGATGTTCTGAGCTCCCAGTGACCCCTGAGAGTTGTTGATTGTTTATTTTGTCTCGAAGTCGAGTGCCCGGGAGCAGATCCACACCGTCATATTCGGGTTCTGTCGGGGCACTGTAGAGTAGGGGGGCGAGGCTGGACAGCCTTGTCGCACTCTGCTTGAGATGTAGGAGGATGGCAATACGCTGTTATACATCCGAACCCGGCATGAGGTCCGGCAACAAACTGCTTTCAGGATATTCACATACTTCATGGGTACATCCTTTCCAGGTAGACGATCCAAGACTACCGCCCTGTCAGTCGCATCGAGGACCTCTCATGTCCAAAAATACAACTGTCGGTTTTCTGTATGAAAGGCGGAGTGTGAAGATGTAATCATAACAGCTACGGCCGGGGCGAAACCCTACTTGCTGCTCACGGGTATGTTCTTCACGCGTTTCACTTAGTCTAGGGAGTACAGTGGTTGCGAGCAACTCTTACACAAGGGGAACCAGGCTACTTCCTCGGTGATTTGCACGCTAAGTACGTGGCTTGCTATTTGAAAATCGGGACGATATGAGCTAAACTCCAGTCATTTGGAATGACTCCACTGATCCAGGGTTTCTGTATGACTCTCAGCTCTTGAACTAAGACTGGACCTCCCTCCACAAGAAAGCAGGAGAGGGTTTATCTGAGTCTGATGACTTGCGACGTTTCAGTAACTTGACCTCAGGTGAAACTTCTGTTTCCAAAAAGGGGGGGCGTCATTAGACCAGAGAGCACAAATAGAGCCCGAAGACTTTGTCAGTGGTACCGCGGTGGATAGTTGAGCTGTTGTTGAAAGTACTCAGCCCAGCGTTCCAAACATTGTTGCAGGCTATGGATAGACTCACTATTGCCTTCTCAGACTACCCCGCTCACACCTGGCTTCCTGCTACCTGTTGCTCGGATGGGATGAAAATGCTGTCTCATATTGCCTTCTTTCAGACGAACCGAAAGCCTATGAAATCCGAAGTGAGATTTTGCGCTGGATCACGTCCCCCTTTGATATTTGAACTTTGAGAGTAAAATCAAGATCCACTACCTCTCCTACCCCGATCATAGCAGGAGTTCCTCTAGGATCGGTGGGACTGGACCTCGACGTGATGTTGACGACTTGCGCATCTCGATGACCTTTTGGGCTAAACTAGTCAGAGTTACTCATACCAGGCAGGCCAACAGGTAGAGGTCTGACAAACCACAGTCTCCTGGTCCTCCAGGTTGGGGGTTGGAAGATGGTTGGCATCTCTTCCTGAAAAACGTACCATTTCTGGTACACCGCCACCCACCCGCTGCCTTGCGGTACAGGCTTTTGAGCCAAAGGCTTTGGTTGAGAACCCTAATCGTTCTCCTGTCTAGGTCTGGGCGTCCTGGCAGTATCTCAGCCCACACACAACCATGAATACTCACAACACAAACAATTTCATACTGCATCGGCCCTCTCGCAATATAAACCGGGTCGTCCTATCTGCTGTGTACAGCAGGGTGGATAGGCAAAACCATGCTACTGCTGAACCCTCCCCCACCGTCTTATCAAATTTAGCTCTGAGGCCCCTCCCGACCCCCAATTCTGATAACTTCTCTGCAGGTCCCCCAGCAGATATAATTAATCATAGCAACACTGTACCGATAAGTCTTAGCTCTCGCCACTCAGTCCCAGACCTCCCTCCTCCTGTGCTTCGACCTAGAACGCAAATTAATATAGGTGCCCTCAAAGTCCGTACCCTAAAACAGATAGGTCAACAGGCTGCTCTCGCACGAACGTTAGACTTCCTGCATATCGATATTTGCTGTATCTCGAAGACTAGAGTCCACGACAGTAGCCAACGTGTGGAATTAACAGCACCCGCACTTTCTACCCGATACTGGTTGTACACCTCAGGTGACTCTCCGACCACCCTTACCGGTGAAGCTGAAGTAGGTGTAGTCCTCAACACAACGGCCGCAGCCACATTTTTAGATTGGATTCTTGTTAGTAGTAGACTGCGCCATCCGCTTGGCAGGTTCTGTTAGGGTCAGTCCTAGACACAGAACTGTCAGAAATGTTTTCGTTGTGTCTGCTTACGCTCCAACTGACTGTAGTGACGTCGGCGTCAAGGACATCTTTTATTCGGATCTGGCCGCTCTCCTCCGGTCGACACGTGGTTCTGATATAGTCGTTCTGGCCGGAGATATGAACGCCCAGGTCGGCCGCCTTGGTGAGGCCGAATCTCGTTTAGGTGGCAGGTTTGGGATAGCA
>QNGE01000128.1:306640-398974 GCA_008508345.1 Paragonimus westermani
GTGGGTCGTGTTCGTCTCCCGGGCTGGGGTCCTCGCGACTCACAGAGTCGGTGGTTGGAGACACTAGGTGAGATGGCGGCTAATCGAGCTCAGTGGCGTGAATGTTGTCGTTGTTTGTCCGAGTTGTCTGTGAAGTGAGTGCATTTATTGACGCGGTGCAGTGAAAGCTGTAAGGAAGCTGTATCGCTGATGACGCCTTACTCTCACTTGCAGCTCGGTTGTGTTGTTCGCAAGGTGTAGGCACCTTGATGTTGAGTGTTTGAATATGGACGTAGTCATTTTCAGTAGATAGGTCCCTTCCCGTCCCCTTCTTTTTTTCTTCTCTACCTTCTCATATAGGGTATGCTGTTTCTTCATGGTTGTGTGGCAGTTAAGCATTAGTGTGAACCACTGGTGTATTGCTGTCTATGATGATGAGGATCGACTCGGTCCCCTGTTATTTTCGATGTGCTTCAACAAGCTTCTTGGCTTTATTTCCAGTAACTCGGTACTTCGTGTTGATGACATTACGGTCTGGATCACTGTTGATCCCGGTGCGGTGCAGGTTATCTTGTTAGTAATGAGTGTTGGTCAGGCATTCAGTCTCACTTATGGCGGCAGCAAGCGTACTCGGAAGACTTCGGGAGTTTAACCGTGATACAAAATTCATCAAATATAATAGGCTTCTCGGAAATACATCTGGCATCTGGCTGTCGTCTAGCTTATCCCTCTGTCATCCTGGATGACACGGAGTTGAAACTCGGGTTAATATAAGGTACCTCTCGCAGGCAGACAGACACGGTTTTAAGCGCCTCACGGAGCTTCTGTAAGACCACTGGTGTGGTTGTGTATGCTGGCCTCTAAGAAGACTGAATATATCGATCTTGTAACCACCTGTGCTCAGTTACCTGCAGCATGTCTTCTACATGTGCGGTCTTGAAGTTTCTAATCTTTTTTTCACTTGGATTACGATCACCCCACCTTGACCTAATCCTTGCGCGCCTTTTCTGGATTGTATGACTCGTGTAGCAGTGTTTCGCCTCAGTGGCTGGTGGCTTCAGACGAATTCACGACAAGCTTTATGAGCTTCAGCCTTGTACCTTCCCCAGCAACGGTTCTTTCCTTTCATGGTTATCATTCATTAAAGTAACTTTTCGTCTAGGGATGTCGGTTGTTCCTCTAGGGGTCGCTTTGAAGTCATATTAGGTCCCTACTCATCAAATTGTTGAATTCGTTATGTTATTCTTTTCTTTGTACTCGCAGTATTTCCCATGACTAGTGCTACGCTCTGTTGCAGAGCAACAGAAATCCACAGGATGCTAAATGAAACAACTTAACTGAGCCCAGGTGATTGGAGCCTCCAGTCACTTACCGGTTCATAGGTCGCTGAACTTGCTATTTTTCCACTGTTGCGGTGTCATGATATCACTGTTGTGAAATCTGCATCATTGACACTAATTGGCTGAACTATGATAAATGTGGGAGCGTGGGATGTGCATTTTAGTCAGCGAACGGTGATCCTCTCCTATTCCTAATGGATTTTGTTTGCTTCTTTTGTACGTTTTCACAGCGACGTTTACGATTGTCAAAGATGGCTAGATGTTTGACACAGTGCTTGTTGAATTAACGCACACAACAGCCACAGTGTTATCCACTATGCAACCTCCTGTCGTTCGGCGCCCTACACCGCGTGTCTGACGCGAACGGTGCCGTTGGCTCTAGGCACTTACTGTTTCTTAGTAGTTGTATATTCTTTGAATATGAGCTAACCATGCGTTGTTCGTGTACGCTGTGTTGCCCAAAATTTCCTGTCACCTTTCCCACTAATCGAACAAAATGATAGGTGGATTGTTGTTCCCGTTTGCATTCAGCGCTGTTTGACGCTAAGGGCTGTATTCGCTGTTGAACTTCAGGCGACAGCTGCCTGTGTGTAGTCCTCTTTCTGCGCTGTCATCACACGACGAATGTTGTCATTTCTTTACATTGCTGCGTGAGTTTTTTTCTTTTTACCCGATAAAAATAGAACCTAGTACGTATCAGACGGCACATAACGTACCTCCAGAATATTGCTGGCCGTTGCTTTCAACTGACTAGTAACTACTCAACCTGCTTCTGAGGCTTCAAAGAACGTCATCGTAGGTGGGTGTTGTGAAGAGTCAAACTCAGTTCCGTTGTAGAACCATTTCACATCAGAATCATAACTGATAAATGCGTACAACCAGTTGATATTTGAGGGCTGAAACGGAAATAGCAAATAGATTAGCAAACACGTTACTGAAACAAATACAACGAAATATGAGCATTCTCCCCTTGACAATGAAAGGCAGGTCACAAGGCTGTGATAGGCATGTGTACACTAATCAGATATACCATGTTTTTTAATGAGCGTCAACGTGCAATAAGGTATCTGTGTTTGGCTGTATGATTGGATACGTTGCTGTTTGATTTATATTTCTAGGTTACATTAGCGTCAATTATTACCAGTATGGAAATCCGAAGATGCTTTAAAGCCTTCATTTTGTTCTGTGATGGCGGTTTGATCGTGGGTTATGAATATGATCTCTTGGTCCTCAGGGGCGTCCCATTAGTCTCCTCTTTTGGAAGCCAGTTGACGAACGCAGCCTGTTCTCTCTCGGGCATTAGGAAAGCGGCTGTACGCGTGTTATGGCTTGTGCTGAGACAACTCAACCTTTTCGATAAGTTGATCATGGACTGCGTGACATCTTGCTTTAGCAACAGCGGACCAGGCTTGGTTCTACCCATCGGGGGAGTTGTTCCGGGGCCGACTTTCGCTTGTAGAAGAGTAGTATCTCCTGAAATGTGGCATTTGTTGAAACAAGAATAATTCAACGGAGTGATCTGTATCAAGTAGAATAAATTCTTGTTGTTTGTCAGGTTGTCGGGATTTCAAGGTGTGTCTTGTTCAAACGCCCCATTTGACCGTTATTTCGGGGATTGCATGGCGTCGTTCCGCTTGCTGTGACTTTCTCTTTAGAAAACTTGAACACCAGTTGACCTGAATGATGACCAAGGGGAACATATGTAATGGTGCCAAACGCTAGAAACTACTGTCAGATGTTTGATAGTCTCGCTAATCTGAATGGATCATGCAAACGCGAAAAGACAGCGGTAATATTCACCGATAAATGTTAACTAGCAAATGGATCACTAATGAAAGAGGACTTCGAGTGAATTGATAGCCCTTTGAACGACTGATTGGGTTTTATGAGGTCGCTTCGAGCCTCAGGGATGAAACGAGGTTTTATTTCGCAGCACTGGAAATTTGGCGACAGGGCTTCAAATTTCCGCGGAAAAGGGGTTGCTTGTAACGCGCACGAAGTGCACCACCCAAGAAACACCGAGATGACAAAGTGGTCCGTATACTTTCTTCACTTCACTAAGTGTTAGCAGAATCCATCAACAACTACGAGAAAATTCGTTTACCGCTCGATTTTTTACCCCATCGGTACCTAACATCAAACTTTAGTGGCAACCGTTCCTGGCTTTCTCTCTGTGTTGATTACTGTGAATGAAAGCCACAGAACCATGGTTGAGGACAAATTTGAAGTGGTTGCGACGTAGGAAGTAATCCGAATTGCGCATGGATTCCACAACAGCGTGCACTCATTTTTCAACGGCGGAATGTTGCTCTTTACTTGGCGACAGACTGCTCCAAAAGCAAGCTGTCAGCCTACCATTTTGATTCAAAGTGGCTACGACCGCAGTGTCGGGGGTGTTTATTTCAACGACGTCATGTTGAATACTGGAGTTAATGACTTTGGATACCTCATCTTTTAGAGTCTCAGAAGCCTCTCTGACAGGCAGCGGAGATGTGTTATTGTGCGCAGATACGAAGATTTCATCGAGTAGGTGAAATATCCGCCGAGTAATCCCATTACTCGCCGGTGCGAATTCAAGTTAAGTGAGAGGGTTATTTCTCGTAGAGATTTTGGACTATCAGAATCTGGTTTGATGTTGTCTTTCGGTGCCTCATAACCCGGGAATTTAATTCGCCTCCCCGCGGTGATGCTTTTAGATTTGTGGAAGGTCAATCCATATCTGAGAACTGAGGTCATGTTGGAGAGGGCTCCTTCCACATGCGGTACTTTCGTCAAAGTTAGCAAATACGGTCTTCCGTCGATTGCACGCTGTTATACTTCCAATGGTCCGCTGAAACCACGACTCCGCTAGTCACACCGAATGAAATCGGATTGAAACGCAAATATCCACAAGTTCCAAGGACCGTAAAGGCCTTGTTATCCTCGAATAGGAACTCGATGATACGCTACCTTGATATATAGACCTCTTCCAGTTTAAGGTGTTTTGATGTCAATCCAAGATGTCTCAAGTGGGTTATCCGAATTTCAACGGTGAACAGGGTCGCACGGCCAATTGACACATTGGTAAACTGGAGAATACAGGACTTGGTGGGCTCCCACAGAGTGAGAGTACGCGGTCTCGTCAGGTGCACAGAATAAACCAAGTCGACCTACCTAGACCCAGTTGCCTGAGACATTGAAACATCTTAAACTGGAAAAAGTGTAGTCTTATACATGCTGTAGTAAACGTTTCAGTCATGTCGATTTTAGATATAGGATAAGTGTATAAGAGAGTACATCTGCCCATCAGGTAACTATCCTGGACGACCATTCTTTTATGCCTGTCGTTGCTGATGATCAAAAGGAAAAGGAGTAGGCTACCTACTCATTCAGCAAACAGAAATCCCTCGGGACTTTGTTCAAATCGGCTTACAGTCTCGCATAGGACTCCGGAAAAGACCGTGAGGTTCGATAGAATCAGAGCTCAAAAAGAGACGGAGACGATGGTTTTGTTCCACCGAATGAAATTCTAACGCTTTTGTGAATTCCGAGAAAGGCGTGATCATGAGGACTATCTGCACTAACAGCTTTACCTTCTCATACGCGGTATCTCTGCACCTGTTCACTACCACGACGTGGCCTCGTGTGTTTCGCCTGACCACTGGAGGCCACGGCCGTCCTACAGTGGTATGCTTAACTTTGTCTGTTATTTCGCACCACTTGAGAGGATGCCACGTAACTTTCAAAACTGCCAGTGTCCATCGAAGCCTGGAACTAAGCTCTTTAATCATTGAGATCAACCACAGTCTTCAGGAGAACTTCAGGAAAAGTCGTTGATGTGATAATCATATTAAGTGGGCGAGTGGTGCTTCCGCAATTATGGCTACCGCAATTATGTTTATTTGCAGACCAGCGAGATGTAATTAATCAAGGCAGTCTGTCGGGTTTCACGCCGCCAATGAATGATAAGAGGTCGGTGAACTTCTAAAACTAGGGTTTTCATTTGTTAACGTCAATAGCGTTGGTAGGTACAAGGTAATACTTTTCAGAAACATGCACGAACAGCTCACTTGCTCATCTGCACAACAGGCATGTTCATCACTGAAGATAACCAGCAGCCATCGAGATAGCAAATCTCCCAGCCGGTTCACGTGTACGCAGTGCCAGTGATCGCCTCATATCCACAGCACATTTGCCGTCTAAAACAGTAGTAAATCTTACGAAAAGGATTTACCACATGCCGGAATTTTAATTTTAGATGATCATATCTCCTTCGTGCGGTCGTACAACGAACGCGAAAGATGAGTCGCTTCTTTTGAAGTGTTCATTTCTGTTCTACTGTTCCCTATCCCATTTCAGCGGCGTCTCGTTAGTACCAGTAAAGCTTACTATTGGTTCAGTTCTACGTTACCGCTAATGTGACGGATAGCTGACTCACCCACGTTATTCGTTGTTACCACAAAAGGCAACACGAACGGCACACAATGTCCACTGAACTTTCTACGGAAGCAGGTGACCCAAGGTATGCACGTAGTCTTGTGCTTTCAGTGGTTCCACGATTGACGGTGGTGTTAAATTCGACCTCCGAGAGGTAACATCACAACTTACCTGTTTCCGAAATTGAGTTTTTTTCTTATTCGATTCACCCTTCAAACTGCGTAATTCACTCACCATGTTTTGCTTCGTGTGAATCGAAGATAACACCACATTACTGTTAGGAAAGTTCTCGGACTCAATACATTTGTGTGTTGGTTGATAATCAATGTGAGCATCCCTACGAAATATTCGCTGCCTGAAGCGGTCCAGTAATAATCTATAACACTTCAACTTTCGTGTGGTAAACAAAACTGGAAGACGCTACGACCCTTCCTTTTATGGTCCTGCCAAAGACGATGTGCTCCATTGCCATTCGGCTGGAGATCCTCCATGTGCAACAAAGGTTTTGCCGTACACAGAATCGATGGACTCCATTATTTGTTAACGTGTGTACGAGCGTATTTTCTTCGCCTCAGTGACTGGTGAGAATAATTCCCAGGCTCGTACAGTGTATTGTCTCATTGGTGTGAGAACTGTGCTCAACAGATCACTCAGTTTCAACGATCCTTCGGACACACCGGACTTTTCTTACATTATTAGGCTATTGTACACCAACTCCGTGCGACTTGTTTTCCATGTTGGTCACGTATGGACTTTGACCGTCATAGACGGTGAACTGCACACCGCACAGCGCTTCATGCACTTGTACCTATTGCCGCCGGTGGCGTTGTACTTTCGTATGCAATGAATGCGTGACCTTTTAATTTCGTTTATAGTTCGCATGTTCGGAATACAACTAGCCGTCTAGTCCAAGCCGCTGACTGCAAGTACACGCATTGTGAGTTACTTGTACCAGACTGTGCTTGAAACTTCTTCGACTTCATCCTAATTTCTTCGTGGATGCAGCCTATGGCATCTTCAGTACAGCGTCTCCGGAAGTCCTGAGCTAGGTCAACTCCCTTAGGCATGAGACGTACGCGAAGTGCACAAAATGGTGCGCAACTCGTCTTCAAATTTATATCGATTTACAACCAGTTGCAACCGTGGATTAATTATCTCACGACAACTGATAGTGACAGCTGAAGTGATCTAATGGCACCAGTCGCTGATCAGACTATTTGGGTTTTCCCCTGAACAACGAATGTGCGCACCTCGCCGAAGGAGGCGCTCCGGGTATGTTCGTCATGTGTATTGGATAAAACGTAGTGGATGGACTGAAAGTAGACTTAGAACAGACTTTAGCATCTGGTTGTCTTCTAGGTTATATTTCTCCTATCATGATACAGTGTGTACCAGGGCGTTTTAAACTTTTAGGATGATGGTGACATGTTTGCCTTTCGGACGCTGTGTGGTACTTGTAGGACCACTGCTTGAGTATGCAAATCAGATCAACTTCGCTGCCTCGGAGGACATCATCGAGTGCGTTTGTTGAACAACCACAATAATGGTTACTGAGTGTCATCTTAAAAATTTCGCTTTTTGTTCATGTAAATTTCGAATACCCTTCATTTACGGGCTTGTTTTCTATTGGACTAATAAGGTAGTTTTTTATACCTTAGTAAATACTAGCGGCCCATCGATTAAGGAAGTGGGCCATACTATTCCTCGCCAACTCGGGTATAACAGTTTCACAGTAAGCAACCCAAGATCGTTCACATTTTAACAGGGATATAAGGTCAGCTGTCGCTTGTTGGCCGAAGAAGGAACTAAGGTACTGCCTACATTGATCGAGGACATGTTTAACTCTGACGCAAGTAACGGTGGTTTCGCACTTTGCGCTGAAGGGAATTAAGTGTAATGGTATCAGGTACTGGAAGAATAGTCGGACAGTCTGGTTTCCTTGTGACTGGGTAGACGGAAAGTGGCCCTCCCTTTTGATCAAAAACAGTCATAATCCCCCGTGCCGCTCTAGGTTTGGTGCTTAGCACACGTACTCAGATAACGGGTGATCTGAAAGGTTTCGACTATTTGGCCAAAGTGACTCAACAACAAGGCGGTCATGAGAGAAACGTTGCTGTTGCTGTTTAGTTGTGTTTTAGTAACATTCGATTTCATCAAGGAACCCATCGCACTACCTACAACCACTAATTATAGGCGTTATGTGAGACGTGGACTGAGAGTACAGGAAGTTCTTTTTTGTTTTCGTTCGAAAATAGTGGACTCGATGGGTAAAACGAGTATCTAAGGGGGTAAAGTTCTTCGGTCGAATTGTGTTGCTAGTCATTTTATATATTCGGTTCGATACCCTGGATGTTTTTTTTAGAATATATTTGTCCCCCATCAGTTAAGGTGGCCTGACCATGTCTTTCCAGTGTCTACCACACTGCACTTTGTTTGCACCCTTTTTGTGTTTGGTAAGAACAGCGAAATCAGTAGTCCATCAATTGTCTTAGGAGTATGAAGAATGTAGCCTCAACTTTGGCCTCTGTCGGCTTCATCCGGTTTTCCTACTGGAATCCGAAGGATGCCGATTTCTGTTGGCCGGACATCTAAAAACACTGTTTCGAGCCCTAATCACTGGTTACAGTGTGATCACACTTATTGCCGTGGTTGTTTTTATGTTTTCACATACGCCTTGAATTTCTTCCGATTACTGCGCTCCAAAACATACCACAGCAGGAAATGCAAAGACCATGTGCTGCACAAAACCATCTTTTCTCCTGTAATTGTCATACCTTGCTGTGTATCTTGTTTCTGGTTACCCATTTTGTGTTAATTTTTGTTCCCCATCCTCCATCTTTTAGGCTGGAACACAGTTCACCTTCAGACGTGTACAGTGAAACTCATGATAACTGAAGGTGATAAATACTTCAACTAAGCGTTCTTGCTCAAATAACCGTCAGCTGAACAAAGCTAAGGATTGATCGATTTATACAAATTTGATAAATAACGTAGTCCAGCTGGCACTACCAACTGCGTAAATATTTCGTGAGTTCGCAAAATTTCGTTGATCTGCCCGATTTTTCACTTTATTCAATTTAACGCAGACACCCTTCATATTAAGGATGCCGAAGAGAGTTAAATAAATGCGACTAACGAGGAAGGGACGCTTCGGTAGATGAAGCATCCCTTTTGCAGAAAGCTGTGTAAATATATTTCTGACTGAACTTGTTCGTCCTAAAAGAAATGTCGATAGTTACGATTATCTGCAGTTTGATCTCGATTTGAAGGGATACGACTGTTTAGCTGCATACACAGAGTAAAATGACAATAAATTGCTCTGTAACACTGTACACTCACTCGTTTTGACATACTACACTGGAAATTCCCCTATATACTTCGATTATGGACATACTTTGTGGTCCTCGCACACAACGTGTAAGCCCCTTAAGATGGCTGAGTGTTATGTTCCTTGGGAATGCTTGCCGTAAGGAAAGAACACGGTACTAGATTACTGTCACCTTTGATATGTGTGGGTGATTCTTTTGTAAAGCCTTTCTGCGCTCGAGTGATTTCAACGTGCAAAACCGTTTTTGTGAGATTGGTTCAGTCACGTTAAGCAGATGATCGGAGATCCCGTCTAAACATCTGGAAGATCTTTACATCCGTCAGCCGTTGCCGGATAGCGTCTGTTTGTCGTTCAGACTTCCATGGGCTTAAATTCCTGCCACTTCGAACTGTTATCTTTGCTTGCATAATTTGATAACATCTTACATATACGAGCCGTTGGATGCAAAATGGTAGGCATCGCTTTCAGATGTGAGGCGTGGAGTTGAATTTTTTATTTATGGTATCGGAGCCACCATGAAGCGATATGAAACTCGCAGCATGACGCAGCAGATTTCATACTGAATACAGGCTTTTCATGACATTTACATCAGCCATCTAACGAACACTTTTCTCATTGAGTGCCTGCTTACGGGAACGGCTTATCTTCTCCCTCTGTCGACGTTTTGAGGTACTCCCGATTACTTGAGTTTTATTTACTCGACGGATGGTCGTGGGCGTAGTTCTCTTTTTCTGATGTCCAGATCACCCCAAATTTATCGTTGTTTTGTTTTCAGTTCAAGGTAGGCTTATTTGAGGCGACTACCGAAACTATCTGGTTCGTACGAACTGAGTAACCAGGCTCGACGTTATATGCCAACCGCTGAAATGCAATGCAAGCTCCTCAAGTGTACTTATTGCCTACAGAAGCTATCAGACACCTACGTGGCGTGCTCAGAGTGCCCCTTGGTTAAACTGTGTATTGAAGTAAGGTATTAATTGTCCGTATGTGTGTATTATTAATATAATTTTCTAGTGTTTTCTGAGTGGCGCTGAAGGTGGCAAGCATCAAAATTCGCACAACTACTCGTTCGAAGTAACTGATATTGCTGTTGATGCTTTATCTTAATATCAGTCGCTAAGCTTCAACACTGTTAGTGGACTGTTTTCTGCCAACGATTATTGGTTGTGTGAAGAAGATGTGAAACTCTTAGCCGCTATCGAAAACTATGGGTTTGGTAATTGGTAAGTTCAACTTACTAGTATCGTACTTTCAGGAATGAGATAGCTCTTTACCTGGGTACTCGTAGCGCAGCTGATTGCAAGAAGCACTATGAGCAGTTTTATATTCATGGTGTCGTCGGACAGCAAACTATTGCTAACCTACCAGTTACCTCTCGAACAACGGACCACACACCTAAAGATTCACTCCCACCTGTTACTCACCGTGTCTGCGAACTACGTTGTGAAGAACAAAAGGCTCTTGGGTATATGCCTCATCGGGATGACTATGAATACGTAATTCATCTTGCCGTTACCTATGTGATCTGTCTTACAGGAATTCCATAACGACGCTGAGAAAATTCTGATCAGTGTTCCGTACGGAGCAGCGGATAGCTTAGAATATGGTGAGTTAGCTTTCATACTAAAGGGAGCACGGAAGCACTGCTCGATATGTTTGATCCGTGCACCTTTTTATTGCTGTCCAAAGACTTAGTGTGAGCTGATTACATTTATTGGTCGACATATGTTGACTGATTACAAATTGAACATCGATCGGATTTGATATCAGCTTTCGCGCTCTCGTGAACTTTTCAGCCGTTCACTTTCGCCAAAAGACATCATATCCGACTTTCACGCTTTCAAGAGCTCGTCAACAATGCACACCTACGTTCAAACCGGTCCAATCGCTTGTGCGATGAAACCATTGACATATACGGCATTAAGTATGACGGAATCGTCACGTCGAAACATGATTTTAATGCAGCAACTCTCTACAAATGGTGCCTTCCAGGTAGTGTGGAATTGTTTAGTCAACGAAAATGTTTCTTCCTGGGTAAAAGAACCTTTTACTGTCGAATCCCGATCAACCTGATTGCGATTGAGTTAGCAAAACGGCTTTAGTCCGTGAGGACTGTCAAAATAGAAGTGCACTCATGATTAATGCGTGGTCTCATTGATCTTAGTCTCTTAACGATCTTTTGAGAGCTGCAATGACCAGTGACTCTCCCAGTCTGTTGTGACGACTACGCTGTTATCGTACGGTACTAAAGGGTCACACCGAAGGAGACTGCAATACTATCCAAAATCGGTTGAAAGTAAATGATGGAAAGCAAACAAATCAGCTTTATACCGTTCAGCGTCTGTGACCGCGCAGCGTCATACGGGCCTGGCTACTGCTCACACCTAGGCAAAAATCATACAACGAAGATTGAAGCCTGTGAACTCGCTGCAACAGTACACATGTAATACCGATGGTTAACACCGGTCGCCAACGCAATACGATGCAAAACTAACCGCATTCGTCTATTTTAATTGTGTTCACGTTATCAGTGAGAAAAGAGACGTTTTTTGCGGGTTCTTGGTGCATGTTTCAGCTAACGCAGTGCAATTGTGGACGCTTTACCCACACTGAAAAGCATCTCCCATATTTCCTGGCGATCACTTGATGGGCGGTGGTTCAGCGTGAATGTCACCGGCAAGCGAATGCCCTCAAATATGCCTGAGCCAAACTCATCGGGATAGTTGAAGGAATAAATTATGCTTAACTGGGTTCACTCAGGATTTGAATCTGACAATTTTGGTATGATTTTCTAGGTACGGGGAGTACTTCGGAAGGCTACGGAGCTTCTCTTCGGTTTATATACATATGCGTTATCCGAATTTACTCGGCATACCTTCTAGAACGGTAAAAAAATGTCTTTATTTTCGACTAGTGCCCGAAGGTCAATAGCTGGTTATTTCTTCGTTGCCTTTTTAAGTGCAATTCGCTTTAGGGGTTACTGTGAAAATTCACCTTAAAGCTTGCAGTCGCCTAATTGACAAATTCGTTACATCTCATGGGGCCACGCTCAAGTTTCTATGTAAACTGTTGAAAATTGTCAGTCTAAGTGATCTTATCACGTTCAGAGGCGATCACTAAAATGTTGTCAACTTATCATTTTTAGAGATCGGTGGCGTTTAAAACCCGAATATTTTTTATCGTAATCGGGTAAAAGTGACGGAATTGACCTCATTGACAAACCTATTAAGAAATCGTGGATGGGCTGCGTTTTTAAGCTCTAATATCTTGTGTTATAGGTACATAGTTGAGTTAAATCTCTCAGGTAATCCGCCAATGTGAGTAAAGGTATGCTGACATGAAATAAAATAAACTAAAATCCACTGTCTCTTGTGAAAAAACGTTGAATGGTGGATGTAGCTCCAAGGAGCGCGTATATTTATTGTTGGGAGTGATTTCTCCCAGTTCGTTAATAAGTTAGGAGGTACCTTTTTGCAGTAGATGTATGCAGTAATTTTTTTTAGCGAACTATAACACTATACTTACCCGTCTGGTTAGTTTATAGTGAGGAGGACTGAACATCAACGAGATAGGGCGCATTTGAGACCGCACTTGTGGATTTCATGGTAGCGGTATAACGGTGGCATGCTGGGGCCGATGGGTTTCAAATACTTTTACTGTTTCTCATTAACAAATCCATATATGTGGAGTTTGTGGTTTACAGCGAACCTGAATCTCTACCAAACGATTACTGTTTGCTTTGGGATCCAGTTAAGGTCTGCAAGTACAATATTCAATTTCTTAATATGATCAGTTTTATTCTTAACAATCGCAGCAACCTTTATCCGGTTTGAGGTTAATTGTCACCACAACTTTTTAATCGCGTTCAGGAACTGAATGTGCTCTCTAATCAGCAACCATCGATGGTGATTTCGACTGAAAACGTAATGTTGGGCAGTTACAACAAAGTTAGCTTTCAGCCACACCTAGTTATCAATAGATGCACATGTTAACTAGTAAAACTGTTCATGTCCGCGGAAACTTTGCTGACATTAATTTGTGGAATCTTGGAAGCTGCTCCTAGTAACAGCGCCTCAATCTGTGCTCTGATTAGACTAACGGATGAGGGATTTTACACGTATTTGCCTGGGTCAGTTGGGAAGTTTGTCTCAGGGTGTGATTCACGAATTACTCGTTCAAGATTTTTGATGGTGTCGGTTTTCTTCTGTTGCTTAGTACCACGAGAATCTGATCAATTGTAAACCACGAGAGGGCAGTCTTCCGGTGATGCGTATCGTAGATTCGGGTGATTCAATAATGTCTTAACCTTTCACTAGCTTCATCAATATAACTAAGCCATTTTCGTTAAGTTTTCAAAGATGGGTTTCAGTTTCCCTGTGCGTGATGTATTGGAAACAGCCCATCTTCAACACGTTTGCGTGTTAGTTGGAGTTTCTCTCGTTCTACATTCTACAATCAGGCTGACGAGGCAATCACTCGATTAGTCAATCGCTGCCCCCCGTTGCGAATGCTACCCCCCCCCCACACNCACACAATCGATCTCACTATTGCCCACGAAGACGATGAAACCAATTCTCAACACTGTTTATCAATCCAGGCGTAGCTGCGGTTCCGGCTACCTGGAGAGAACTGACGGATTTAATCACTCGAATAGCAGAACATATTCTTAAGTGGCTAGTTGAACTAATTTCACAGCAGCGAATGGAAACTGATCTCTGACTGATTGCTTGCACCATCGATCGCTCGTCATTTAATCAGTAGTGTGCGTGACATACGCCCGTCTAAATAATCCCCACTTTTGCTACGTGGTCAAAATTCACACGTGTTGAGACTTGTCGAAGCTTTGCTGATGACGCGTTTGGAGCCGAGGTTGTGTATTCAAAAGCAGCTTACCGTGGTGTCGACGTTGCCTTTTTTGGTTGAAATTGATCACGAATTATTACCCTAGTTCCGTTTGTTGTTCTGACTCGTTCGGTTTGTTAATCATTACAGAATGCACGTTTTTGGCTGTTGAGAGTGCGAGATGTGCTATCTTCCTACAGTTTTCGTCTTCTAAGGAGACTAATTTGTCTGTCCTTTAAAAGGCTCCCCCAGTTAGATGATTAAACTGTTTGAATGTTGTCTTATGGTGGTGACTATCCTACATTTTAATTCCTATTCAAAGCCACTTCTACCATACCTAGTTTTGCATTCGCTTATTTGTGTATATCCGTTGCACTACTGAGCTTACATTTCTCATCTTCTCTGTGGTTAGAATTGCAGTTGGCTTTGGTTGACATATACAACCGACACCTACGTGAACGTGCCTTGCGCCACTCAGTAGCAAATGAGCATGGCTTGGTGACCTATTTGCTCCGTGACGTGATTCTTCCACAGGCAGAATCGCGACCCAACCAAACGTTCCGGTCCTGCGTTAATTTCAAACAGAAGTCAGACAGGCGACGTATGCGTAGACGGTCTTATCGCTGGTCGTTGTCATATGGCCAAAAGCGAAGGCGACTACTTGATGCGTCAATGGGCTTTAGCAAACTTTCGTTTTATACTCGCTTCGATAGTTGGAAATCTTCCGGACATCTTACGGACAGTGTTGTTGAAGCGCCCGAAGAAATCACGTGCGGTCCACTGCAACTAAATCGAATGTCGATCAGTAATTTCCACCCTAACGCGTATTCACTGTCGGTACCAACCCCGGCGCTTGATTCGGAATCACTTGGCCACTCAGCTACGGATCGCACGGCGTTGGCATCTAATCCAGCATCGATATTTGATTACACGAAATGGCAACATAAGTTCACCCAGACGTCGTGGGACATAATGGGACCCCATCTTACAACATGTGGCCGATCTAAAAGTGTCAGTTTGGATGCCCAAAGCTATCCAACTTCAGTCCACTCCCCCTACTGTTCTTTCTCACACTGTCTAAATCCATGTTCCAGTTCAACTACCGCATCAGACTCGGGCATCGGCTCGTTAGAATCGTGTGGTCAATCAACTATTTCTACGAGTAGCATCAGTGGAGATCCATTTACCCGAACTTCCTCATCCGCCATCTCAGC
This sequence comes from Paragonimus westermani, assembly GCA_008508345.1. Taxonomy (NCBI): domain Eukaryota; kingdom Metazoa; phylum Platyhelminthes; class Trematoda; order Plagiorchiida; family Troglotrematidae; genus Paragonimus; species Paragonimus westermani. Next base: position 321,760 of record QNGE01000128.1, read on the forward strand.
CTCCCGTTTGTCACTCGTTAGACGTCCTCGCAGCAATTCGGATTCTGTTTGTTGCTCGAGTTCCTTTACAGGCACCACCCATACAAGGTCGCTGGAACCATTTTCAAGCTTGCGGGACTTACGGCTTCAAAGCGATATTCCTTTTAATCTGGCCATTTCTAGAGAATTCTTTCGCTGGAATTTGGATAAAAGACACACGTTCCAATCTTGTAATCAACCACCGACGGTTGCACTGTCTACACAACCGGAAACTGTCAAGAGACGCCGCGGTCGTCCACCTCGTGCGAAAAATAATTCTCTCTGTGATACCCCAGTCATATCCGTCCGACAGAAAGACCCCGTTAGCGTCGCGGCTTATAGCGTGTGAGTCTATTGTTCATTTGCTTCACTTGTTAGGGTAAGCATTACGTCTTGCGTGGGGTGGCACCATTTTTGCTCGTCAGTTTTGTGTTCAAAGTTATCTAATATTGTACTGCATTGTAGAATTCGTGATTACTCCTCTTGTGTCAGTCCACTATAACGCTGCAACTAATATCGGCCGATTGCAAATGCGCTAGGCTCATGTTGACCTTACGATTATTTTCCAGTGATATCGATAACCACAGTGTAATTGTTTGATGCTGGTGTTTGCATCCGGCATCCTAACTCGTGCAGTCTCCTGTCCAAATAGATTTATTGTGACACGTCAACCATGGCATGATTATTTTAAAAACCATTTTCACCTACATTTTAATAACATTAAAATCAGTGCTTTTTCTACCTTCATTTATACTGCACTTGCTGGTAACCTTGATGCAATGATATTACTGAAAAGTTCCACTAGAAATTGGCTACAGAATAGTTCAGTCATAATTCCTTCAGATGTGCTTATCCATTCCGTAGTTTCAAAATAATTCGCAACTTCGTTGTTGCTGATCAACTATGCCAGCCTCGTTACCTTGGCATCCAACAGGAGATTTCATTGTCCATGAAGTAACGTAAACAGTTAGTATATATATGTAGTCAGTTCAAATTGCCTGGCGTTTCGAAGACAAAAAATTCTCCACTTTGTCTTTGTCATGGTGGCTTGTCTGATGAACAGTATACTCTCAACTGTGCTATGAAGCTTGTCATCTGATATAGTGCATCGTCTCACAGAGTGACAGCTTACCATGTTCAGTCTCGTAACAATTCTCGGTAGTTGTTTGAGTGAAATCATTATCTGTGGTGTCATCGGCCGTGTTCACCCAGTGGACTGTTTGCGAATCGGCGAGGGTGTTTTAGTGAAATCCTTCGTTTTCCTACCGTCAACTCAACTTTACTGTCAAAAAGAGTTGTCGAAGGTTACTTTGGACCCTATACATGTCAACCGCCAACAGCTATTACTGAATGTTTGTTCTAAACACAGACACTCGATTACCACAACCTGAACGGACGGTCCTTTATTCGTAAAGTGAATTTATATCGTTATCTAATTTATCTGCTGTTTATATTCATACAGTTTGCTACATCATCGCTATAATCAAATGCACCAATGCCAGTGGTTCCCAATGATGCTCAACCACTATATAACCATAAGGAAGGGAGGAGTCCAAACTACGGACAGCAACCGAACCGTAGTTCAAAGTAAGGCGTCACCAGCTTTCTTACGGCTTTCACTGCTCTGCGTCTTTGAGTACACTTGCTTCACAGACAACTCGACCAAACAACATTCACGCTACTGGCCCCGATTAGCTGCCACACCACCTAAATTCCTCAGTCATCGACTCTCTAATTCACGTTCCCAAGCCCAGAAGATGAGCCTTACGCGCGCTGGCTAACTCCTTGAGAAATTTCTAGCTGTTTTTTTAAATTATAGAATGTATGTTGTCATCTTGCTGCAAACCTCCTATTCCTCTGCCTTGTTCATGTGAAGTGGTTTCTTAGTTTTTCATTTGCACAGTATTGGTTCTGTGCACTGCATCGTTCTTTTTTTAAAACCGAGGCGTTTTTCTTGTGCTGCTTTCTTTCATCCTCCTGTTCATTTTTTTGTTTTGTGGTAGTTTGGGCTGATTCCGAGGCCGTGCTATACTTGAACAAAATTCTGTGCGCCTTCTGTCGAATGACACACTTTTTCGAGTTTTGCGCAGTTCTGCTATTAACCTAGTTACGGTATTTCGTGATGAAACAGTTTTATCTTAGGGGCCAAAATCTGTAAAGGTATGTTGATTGATTTAGTACAACATACCACTACCTATCTCTTATCATGAACACAGTTTTACTTCACAGCATTTTCATGCTACTGACGAACGCTAAGTACTTTTGTAAAGTTATATCGGGAAAATTTGTATGTATTGTTCGACTCAATGGGGCCCGCCGATTCAACACAACTGAGAACTTTTCGCTCACGTCGTTATCGATTAGAATGAACAGATCGCCCCTGTTTTTCCTCCCTTCGAAATGATCGGACAACCAAATATTATTCATACGAGGTTGGGGTTGGGTGTTTAGATGCGAGAGCTGTAACTGTACTTCATGTTTAATCTTAAAAATTCTTTTGTGCGGCGTTCTGAAACAGCATTGAAATTCACGCGTTGCACAGGTTTGGATACTATGTATAAATACCGTAGTCTTTATGACGTTAAACCCTATTTTTGGAGGTGAAGGAACAGTGTGAAATAGAACATCATCCACACTATTTTTGTACTTACACTTAGACAGTCAGTACTAAGATGTGTACACCTCACTAACGAACAACCGAGTTGCAGGTGATGCATGACACTTTCCCTGTGGTTTCCATGATGATGCTTCCCTAGTTCTCTTTCTTATACATACAACTTGTCTAAAACAAAAACCCTCACACCACTGAGCCTGTCTAACCGTCCTTTCCTATGGCATTCGCCGTAGACTGGGTGGGCCGCAGTCCTCCAAATCCGGAGACGAACGTTGCGTCCATCCTGTTGGCTGCTTTCTTTTCCTCAAGTTGTTGTATGTCGCCTCTGTCGCACGCCGATGAGTTGGAAGCGTTGTATCAACCGTGCATTTTTGTTTTACGGTCTTTTCACCAGTAACGTATAGTGTTCAACGATTTGAACAATCTTTTATGTTCTTTCGTTCAGCCGGGTATCGTGTAATATTGTCCATTATTTCCAGGAATTTATGCTGAGCGCTGACGATGAATTATTCCGATGACAGTTTTACTCATTTACCTTTTGACTAAGTCTTGCATTCTTGCTCTGATTTACGTCTGAAACTCAGCAGAGGTGTCACAGTGGCTCTCAACAAAAAATATCGTTGCTCATTTTCTGTTCATCACGGTGATATGGCAGTAGCTCATACCGACACTTAGCTGTCATACAACTATAGAGAGAACAAACAGATCCGAACTTTGGATTCAAGGAAAGGGGAAGGATAAGACCGAACCACCAAAAACACCTTTATTGAAGCTCGAACTCTCAACTTCACGGTCCTTGTGAAAATAATACATCAGTCGGACAGCTCCCTTTCGACTTTCATTGCCTCGCACCACAATTTACAGTTACCCCACAAAGAATAACGTATCATAAATCGATTAATCGTCATCTCATTCAGCGTCTCAATCCACTAAAACTGAGTCGCGAGAGCTCCATCGCGATTGTCGACCCAGGGCGTGTATAACACAAACTGCTGTTACATTACCGATGTGTGAAGTTTGACTAAACAAGTCTCCTGGTCCTCCAGATGTGGATCAGCAGATGGCTAGCATCTTTTTCTGGAACAATTACTAATTCCAGTTCGCTGCCACCCACTCGCTGGTTTACGGTGCAAGCTTTTAAACCAAAGGCTCTGGTCGAGAATCGTAACTTTCAGTGTTCCAAACATCTCTGAGTTAACATGTATGCACCAAACTTTTTACGTTGCAAAGCTGGAACCTCCTATATTCCACTGTAAATCATCAGTAACGCTTGAGTTCTTTAACTTCTTAACCACTCAAACAGTTTGGCTTAGCTGTGTTTCCGCGAACCAAGATAGTTGAATCACGCTTTTAAAAAATCCCTTTTACTATAACAGTTTTACTGTTTACTTGACTCTTACTCACTTGTGGTTGGTTTTTGTACATTCTTAGTTTCATTCCTCCCGCGACTCGTTATTGTGCCTCCTTACCAGTTTCTGCAGCCCTCCTTTAAATGCGTCTGTGTGAAAACTTGATGACATTTGCTGTGGTTTATGATTTCAATTCCGAACAAATTCAGATTGTCATGTTATCGTATCGTCTGTTTCTGATTACATTTGACTGGTTTTGACTTCTTTCGCTGTAGCTGTACTTCCTGGATGGCACCGTTTCTACGCTTTATGACTCACCGGGAAGCAGAAAATTTGAGTCAATACTTGAAACGTAAGTACGTCTTCACTGGAGCATATATATTCAGTTTGTTGTATCGCTGGAGCTCCGCACTTTTTTGTAAACAGCAATACGTTGCTTTTTCACGCAGATGCCCAGCTGACGTAAAACTCAATGAGGATGGTACAGAATTTCTCGTCTGCACTCTTGCAGTCCGTCTCACCAAGACATGTTCCGTTTTTCTTAAAACAAATTCGTCTACCCTGTACATTGTATCACGTAGTGAATTTGCACCGATATGACGCATAGTGTGCGCATCGCCTATTTGGTTCACCTTTTCATTCCAGGTAGATGTACGCACATGCACACAATCCCTAACCAGTTAGTGATTTCACCCCGGTTGTGTTAACTCTTTAGCCGACTGGTTTATGGGGCGCCATGTCGAAACGTCTGTTCAGTCAACCTGGACAGGACACTAAGCTTAGCCCAGACACGATTTATGCGTGAGGATATCTACCTTTGTGGGAGAATTCACCCAAACCATGTTGGTACTCAGACGTACGTTTTGTCAGTGATCTTTTACTTAACCAGAACCTTACTGAACTCACATTGACTACCTTTTTACTCAACTGTGTATATGGTCTGAACATCCGGTGACTGACAAGCCTTCAATCGAGAAAGCTCGGTATGACATTTTGAATAGCCGCATTCCAGTATTGTAGTTTCTCAGAAGTGATGGCTGGCACAAAGGCACACTGGATGAACTGTTTAGTCGGACATCTATAAGTCATGACCCGTCGTTTCTCGCAAAACCACCACGGAACAGAGCAATGAAGAGAACATTGTGGGAAAAGCTTGAATTTATGGCAACTGGTGATGAGTCCGATTTTTCCGTGAATACCTCTCTCTGGTTTACATCCAGTGGTTAAATTCTACTGTGAATTGTTTGACTGGTTCGTTATAAGATATCGGTTAACACACTATTATGTTTGGTTAGTCACTTGTCTTGATAAACCATAACACGAATGCGGCTGAGCTATAGCTCGAAAGATTGTCAAATTGAAACACAAGCGTTCGATCCAGCCAGGGACTCCACCCAGACTTTAATGGACACATTCTTTCTGAATTATTCATGAATTGAATTCTTTGTCTTTTCACCACAGGTGAGCATGAACTGCGATCTGAACTGCTCCAACTGAAGAACCACCATGATCGGGGAGTTCGTCGATTAGACGGTACGTGCATTTTAGTTTTCTGGTCCCATTGTTCTGTTTACAAATCCGGTGATTTGTTTATCCCGTAAATTCAGTACGATTGTGTATGTCTGTACAACACATAAATGCTATGAACATCATTATCATTCCTGCTCTAATCACTTGTGTTTGTTTTTGGAGATTTGTTTTTTCGAGTCAACTGTGTTGGTGTGCAAGTATTGTCCGTTGGCGCTGTGTTCGTTTTGTGAATGCCATTCTGTATACTTCACCAAACCTCATATACAAGGAGTAGGCAATTTTTTGCCTCCTGCTTACACCTAACCTATCCTTGCTTGATTTTATCAGGTGAAAAATGCTGGAATTTGAAGACCTTCATGTTATCAACTGACTCTCTTATTCTTTAGGCTAACGATCATTTTTCACATTTTGTAGTTTCACACTGAGCCGCCCACACATGGTTGGCATCACCGTTACGATGAGTGCCATTTGTGAAAGGGCACGAAACCTGATAGCATCACCTACATTGGATTGAATAGTAAGGGGGAAAGAAACCAATGTGGAAATCATGAAAACTGTCAGAACGAGGTATTGACGACCTTGTTAATATCGTGTTTGACGACGTCAGCTAAACGTACTGGTCATTTTACCTCTTGGTTGAAAACCGGTAGTGCTTACTTAACGAGGTACTTTATAACAAATCTGTTACGTTTTGAATACAAGTTACCTTTATTGCACCGCGGCATGTAAGATGTTACCATACGTAAGATGTACCTGAGATATGGACGCCTTTACAAATAGACTAGTACGCTGGGTGATCGGCTTTATCTATTCATCTCGGAGACGCTTCTGGGAACTTTGTCATTGGCATTCCCACTGTACACCACTAATCGTGTGGAGGTATTGGCAATCCCTAAGTATTCTTTTTGTGGGCTGAAACATGCAGTCACGATATAAGCGCTTTTGATGAGAAACTAATTCCAGTAGGATCATCATTGTTTTATACTGCGATCATTGTAATCGTGGTCATTGAATGCTCGTCGTAAAATGGCTCTTATTTAAGCTTACTATAGTATGAATCTGCCCCTTTTCAATTGCTATTCATAAGATCCGCAACCCGGATTCAGCTCGTAACGTGGAAATTTATAGTTCGAGCCTCTTTCCCATTGTTGCTACTTGGTAAGTTCAAAACAGGGATCGCAGATAGATAGTTGGGAGTTTCAAGGGGGACATAGAAAAGCTCAACTAACTTGACTGTTTTCGTTTGTGACCAGTTCGCACTGATCTGTGGTGTGTAATGGTAACTATCAATCAATATAAATTTGTCCTTGACGTTTCAGAAGTGAACCTGCAACCGTGTATGGCATTTACGCCGTCCAACGGATGTTTCCTCCTGTCGCATCCGGTCACCTATTTGGATTCTCACAAAGGCATCGGCCTGAAACGAAACAAAAGAAAATACGAGTCTCGTAGACTTTGTGCTACCAGACCGCACCCCAAGCGTAACTGCATCAGTCTATCAAAGCTAGCTATCTACACACGATCTTGTGCATCTAACCAAGATTTGCGTGTGCCCAGACCAAGGGGTAGACCACGTAAACAACCTGTGGAAAGTTCTCGCAGGGTTTCCGCTAAAACTCGCCATTGATTGTTTCATTTTGAACTGACTAATCAACAGCGCAGCTCAACTGACCGTTTCACGACGGATACTGACCATTTCAGTTGTTGATTTCGGTCTGTTTATTTTCAAACTCCATTTCCACACTTTCCCGGCTGTATTTGTTAGGTGTCTTTCGTTGATTTCTGTCGAGGGAAATCTTCCATAAATTTTAACTGGTCTTTCGTCTAGGATTTTTTTGTTATATCCATTCTCAGTGATTGAATCTGACGAACCGAATATCGGATTCCATCGATTCGCCTCTTTCTGGCAGCGAAAGCTTATTGGCTGTGCCTCATTTCATTATTGTTATTACGATTTCTTTCAGCAGTCCTAATTTTGGACCGTTTTTCGTTCGTTCCGAATTGTCCATTTTCGAAACGGCCATGTACACTCCTTGTACTTAGGATGATCAGTTGCTTCGTTTTAATTCTGAAACACAGACACTCGGACTGAAGTTTGCTGCTCCCGAGAAGTTATCAGTCTGGCTTCCCAGTTCGGTGACACACTCAAACCCTTTTAGTACTTATTCATTCTCCCATAATAAACGTTTGTGAAATCAAACAATCTATTTTTATTTCTCCTCGTGTATTGCTGGGTCAAGGTGGTACGTCAACCTACCTGCTGCAAGTTTGACCGTTCTGCTAAACCATTGATTCAATCGGTATTTGTAATGTCAAGAACACCTAACCTTTTTATTGGTTGCGCTTCAAGCCATTCTGGCCCACAGTTTGTTGTCACTGTTTCTCCATCGAGGACAGAATTGCTCTCTTAGGACCTGATCCACTTCTTAATGGAACAGATGAAAGACTGACATTAAAAAATTTGTGCACGAGCGGGTTTCACCTCAGCTCTATTTTTGTCTACTAAAGATGACTTGAATGTGTGTAACGCCGAAACATAGACAAATATATAACCGCGAGGATGTGAAACTTGTTCGGTAACTACCGGGGCAGCCTCATCATCACAGTCAGCTGTTTTTCTATACAGAAAATGAGGGCGACGTCTGGTTGCAATTGCTCCGGTACACCATAACCGACGTTTGTTTCCAGCCACGAACAAGGCAGAGAAAGGCTTTGTTGTGTCAATCCCAGGTTGTGCCAGCACGTGAAACTTACTGATTTGAGTGTTCACTGCTCAGGTTGATTGATTTCTTTTTGTAACATATAAACTGATTGACCGATGGTCGAGTGGATTAAGTAACAAGTCCTGCTACGGATCGGTCTTCGAGCGCGTGCAATCACATGACCACTGTGCTATTATCCGTTCTGTCATCTGTTATGTAAGCGAAACATCCAACTGATCAGCTGTAGTTTGTCTCGGTGTGATGGTGAATGTGAATTGGAAAGTGAAAAAGTAGATCCGTGAAAACAATAACTGAGCGAGAGAAGGCTGATTTGAAGGCCACGAAGATTCACAAAATGGGTGTCATTTGGGACAACTTTTGTAGTCCCGTGGCGTTACTTTTCAGTGATGCTAATCCCTTATACTCTGGCTGTCAACAACCTACTCAAGTCGACCTTGCTATCAGGGGTTTCTTCCCGAGCTCCGAAGTCGTATGTTAGTTATCACTGTTCTGGTATTCTTTGTTTGACGAACGTGACCGTGAGAGCGGTGTGCAGCGGAATGCTGGTTCAAAGTGACCGCTTTGAACTTTCTGCTATTAGTAGTGCGCTTCAGTCGTGTCAGTAAATAAGCAAGCGGTGTTACCATGCTTTTGGGCGCCAGTGTTCATTTGCGAACGCTGGTTCCAGTCGCTGAAACTAACGGGTCTCTTGAAGTTTTCCACATTTACGTCTGCGATTTGCGTATCCTTGGTAATCAGTCACGCTTGCTACAGAAAATCCGGTGAAACAGAGTATTAACCGGTACTTCGGCACGATGCAAACGATTCGGCTGCACACCAATCACATTCTAGTAACAATACCGTAGTTCATATATTACCCTCCCCTTAAAGCATGTTGACAATACGGTGGTTGTTGGATGCCGAGATGCAGACATCATGTACGCTTTGGACACGTGACTCCAATCTGCTTTTTGGTAACCGAGCCATACCACTGTCTCAGCTGCACTGTCGTCTTGTAGACAGTTAACTGTGGCGCCAAACATCTGTGTTAAGACCAAACACTCTTTAGGAGGTGCATCCACTAATTGTTGTGACCAGTGTAACCTTCGTTACCCATCGGTGGTTTGGTCCTTCAGCGCCTTACCGCCTTCCGACCGGTTATTTGATTATGACTAACTATGTGCACTTACTGTTGGGTCCGGTAATCACTGTCTTGGCCGTGCACATAAGCATCTCTATCTGTTCTCAGTGACTAAGTAAATCTGGAAGTTTTGAACAAAGTTTATGTGATTGGTGGGTGGAACTGTGCGGTCGTTAGATAACAGTGTATTTGACACTGGAATGTCATCTGAAGACTTGAAGCGGATTGTGATTTTTGAAATTGAGCTGTGCCTAGGGATAAGATAACCCGGACCACCGTTGGTCTCCACTTTCACGAAGAGGCGGAGTAGTAAATGAGTAACAAATGAGTGCAAAGGCAACGAAAAGAGGTGAAAAACAAAAGTTTGCAGTATCCCTTCCAGAACGTTGTCCGCCACAGAATTGAACGCCATCTGGTGTGGAGAACAGTCAAGAGAACTGCCCATAAATGCACACTACCCACGGCAAACCTACAACCTCAACATATTGACCTGCTCCACTAGAACTGCCATCCAATGGAGGCAGTCTCAGAGGATATATCGGGCAACCGAGTCAAAAGCAGCAATTAGATCTAAACGTGACCATTGGTTAAAGAAAGGATGGCCGATGTTTCAGGGTTCGTCAAAAAGCGACAATGTATGGTCGACACATCAGCGGCCAGACCGAAAAACTGCCGTTCTCTTACGTGGTTTCTTTGTGTTTCGAAAGAGGCTGCAGCATAAGACCAGTCAGCAGTTTGGATACGATAGATACGAGATTAATATCTTTGTATTTGTCAGATGATGTCCTAGTATCTCTGTTGAAAGTGGGAATTACCGATCAGTAGTATTGATATACCTCCTCAGTCTCTCAGATGGAATGAAGGAGTTTGGTCAGCGCAGACAACAAGCTCTCACCACCATCCTCTAGAACCGCTGTGGGAAAGTAGGTCCGGACTTGGGACTTAAATTTCAATGGTTTAATCACCAAAACTACTTTGTTCTCCTAGGGAGGTTGGTCTGGGATGTCATGAATGACCATGCAGTCTCCATCACCCACAACGGAATGATCTGGCTCAGGCCAGCTGAACTGTTCCTCAAACTCCTCAACCCATTCGTTAGGTTGCTGCGACCAGTTGTAAATTCCTGGGCCACCTTTCCACATATAGTCTTACAAACACCTTATCGACAGCCAACGCACCGGTGAATCAGGGGAAGCAGCACACGTTTATTCCTTGATAAAAATGTTCTCTCTACCTGTTCGGTTTGTTCGTGGAGATGAACCTCGCGGTTGTTACACTGACCCTTCGTAAGTTTGGGTTTCAGTTCACCGTGGTGTTTGTCCTGTTCGGGCGAGTTGATTCTCTGACAAGTTCTTTTGAGTCCCTGTTGTGAGTCGGTCAGTTTGACTGTCAGTGTTGTTTGGCAGACGTTCTATGTGCCCTGGTCGCTCAATTTCCAACCGATCACTTTGTGTTTGCGAGTAGATGGTATCTACACAAACGACGAATCGAAGCGGGCACGAACAGGACCATGATCTGAGTCAAGGTGGTTACTCCAGAATGAATGGCAGTCTTTGACACAGTGGCGGGACCTATAGCTGGTGGCGATATGACCAATTCTCGTCGACGGTTGAGTTGTACGAAGTGGTCTGCACGTGACGCGCAATCTGATAGACAGTCGACAAGATGCACACGATTGTAGTGGTCGATCACCATTACTGGTGTTTCGCGTGTGAGCACTGAACATACCACCTAACCGAATCTCTGCTGGAGTACGATGATCAGGTTGTGCGTTCACATCGTCGGTGAACAGAGAGCAGTTTGGTTTGTCTGAGGAGATGAGAGAGGTACTGGTAGATGGCGTTTTTGACAGCATCTGAACAATTGTCTGTTTGAGCATATTTGGATTTGACAAATGAGCGGCGTCTTTTCGGACTGTGTCAGCTGACTTTGATTGAAGTGTCGGATCCGATGTCACATGGGACAGTTCGTTTGGACCCAGTCGAGTAGGGCTTGTTCTGTCCCACTGTTCGGTGTATTCCCTATTTCAGACGGTCGTGAGATTCGGGTTCATGACCACTGGAGTCGCCGAGAAATAGCTGCTGATTCACAGTTATCCACGGGCGAATTCAAGTGAGTGACAACGTCAGGATTGTCTGTGCTCGTTGCGGAGCTTCACTACACCCCTCGAGTTACAAACTGGAGATCGTGCCCGTCAGAACGAATCTGTTTGTGAGAATGTGCGGACACTGGTAATCCAAAAGTTTACTGGTTTCAATACTTTGGATATGCCCGATGTAGTCACGAGAACAAACTCGTAGCGAACAAGCTCGTTGTCGGTGTTTCATCATCAGGCCAAATACACGTATGGGTTCAATGGGCCATAGATAACATGTTACTGGGACAAGGGATGTCAACTAATATTTTCTGTCTGGTTTGAGCCATGAGGCTTGGTTACATAACACTGATCACGTGAGTTGTACGAAGTTTGCGGGAGAAGCGTGACATCTATGCGATCATTCTATCCTTAGTTTGTGTACACGGCCATAGAAGGTTCAACGTTTTGGTTGGCCATTCTCGGGTACACGATGGTGGTGGTGAGTGTTGTCGGATTGCGGTGGCCTCTGCAACTGACAATATACGACCTTTGATCCGCTTCGATCGTACCTCATATATTCGATAGATTGGTTCAAACGAATCGGTCGGATTGATCAGATGGTTTGACTCGACAAAGGCTTAGCGACCGCAGACGAACAAGGCGTTATGGATCCGCGTGTTAGCTACACCGGCTGGTACTTCCGAGGCAAATCGGTAGTAGAGGAGGAAGAAGGCGAAAATGAGTAGGCCGGTATTTCAGTGCAACGACAACTGATACTTTCCGGTCGTTTGTATTGTGAAATGCAGTTGTCTGGAGGGTTCCCATACCATGTGTCTGGTTGAAAAGAGGCGTACCAGACAACAGAAGGTAAGCTTTTCTTGGAAGACCACCTCGAGGCGATGACTCAAGGTTCTGTCTCACTGGGTATTGTGGAGCCTGACTAGCCCGGGGCACGTTAAGTAAGGCTCTGATTTCTGGTTCCCCTCTGATGTATGCAAGGAATTTAGTCGAAACTACATCAAGCTCTTGAATTACACGGAAGGTGTTTCGATCGAAATAGACAGTACGCCGGTCGTCATCGCTAGAGGTTGGGTGATCGGAGTGTTCGTTTGCTTGGGTGCGACTGCTTTTTGTCTGGCTGCTGTCCTTCAACTTGCCGGTCATGCTTGTACCTGGTAGGGCTGATGTACTAGTCAGCATGGGATCGATGCAGCACAAACCCACCCGCCACGTCAAGGTAGCAGAATAAGTTAGGCGACGTGGAGCCACTTTTACAGCAGGATAAACAACCGCGACACTTAGTGGACATTACCGATAAGAAGAATGTCTACTTATCGTTGCCATCCAAAGGTGACGCAGTGGCATAGTTGATGTCACGTCAAATCGCCAATGCCATCAACACGACTTATTTATGTCAATAGTTATGTTGTCACGTTCCACTCGAAACATGCGGTTCCACTGAATTTGAAAGATAACGCATGTGATAATGTCGCCTCCTTATTGGTCTATCCATTTGACTGTTCATATGGTCCAACATACATAAGCCACACTACTAGACGTTTTTCTGAAAGAATCCATGAACGCTAACCTGCTTGGCTGCACTCTTGGACAACAAAACGCATCAGTTCATCCTTTCTGACCCATTTGGTGGATTGCAGTCAACACAGATATGAAGGCATTTCGTACCGTCTATCGGGTCTCGGCCACCTTGCCGCGAAAGATTAAATGCCACATCCCGTCGATAGCCGGGGCTGTCGCAATCCGACTACGTAACTCGGACCTGTGTGTGCATTTACGATTCGTTCAAACCCTGGGGTTTGCTTGGCCCAACACGGCCACCCAACAACTTGCCCCCATTCCACTATCCCACCCCGATTAACACTGACTAACCAGGACCGTCTTCGATTGTGCTCCTAACCACTGCGAAGTGTTGTTATTCATTTATCCAATCACTTTGTCTTTTCAATAACCTTTGATCACTTAATTTCATGTAATTGTACCAGCCGAAGAGGGGAATTGATCGAAAACCATCTGTTCGCTGAAACTTTGTTTTTCCTACCTGTAAGTCTGCCCAATAGGTGGTTTGTTCAATGATCGCACAATCATTGTCCATCGTTCAGTAAGTAATCGCGACAACCAGGAATTTGAAACAGAATGGTATCAACAATGTACTAAACAAAACAGACAATGTGCGAGCCATGACATGAATAGCAGAAAGGCATGGTGGAACACTACGGTCTTCGCCGCCTTCTGTGCATGAGATATATGCGCCACTCAACTACTGACGGAAGATACTGCTCGATGTTGGTAGCAGGTGTACCGAGAAGCATTCGACAAAACCAAGTAAATGACCATCTCCGTTTACACTCAGCATTATCCGAATCTGAAAGCTGTTGTTGGAGATGTAACAAATTATGCTCTTGATGCCGTCATTATTCACATTGTTTCTGACGGCCCTAAACAACTAATCAAACTTGCAACACGACCGCTGACATGCACTAAAGGGAATTAGGAATAAACGGAAACGGATGACTGATCAACTATATCCGCGAGAGCAAGTTTTACGACATACTACACAGCCGACGCTTCACACTCACCCCATACACCAAAAACCTCTACTTTCCAGTTCCATAAAAGATACTCCAATGCAGTTAGCTAATCGATTGTAACGGTGAACTAGTCCGTTGCTGAACTCGGCTTTTGAACTTCATTACGGACATGCCTCAGATTTTGATGAAGCAGACCTCCCTTCACAACTGATTGACGCATACAGTGCTTCGAACGAGGGTATGATTTTGGCCATTAGTGCAATCGAGAGAGATGACAACCGGATTGTTATTGATGTTATTCGTGTAGTACCTATTACATTCGGGCGGGTTGAGTTTTCCACCCACGAGAGCAATACAGGTCTTCAAATATATGTGGAAATCTTCGTCAACATCTCATTTATGTGGAGATGTATATTAGCTTCTCTACCGCCAGTCGTTATCGCCGGTCAGTGTTCACTAGCTGCAAGTAGAATAATTCACTGGCTATTCTGAAGCAACGACTCATCGGGAGTTTTGTTGCAATAGGTCCATAGAACAAAGTTGTGCTCTTTGGCTTAAGATCGGTAGTGTGACAATGGGGAAATAGTTAAAAGCGGTTCCACGTCTGCTGTGTCCCCAAAAATCTCGCGAAATTTGCATTACAGTATTCGCCATACTCAACGTGTCCACGATCTCGTCCGCATGTGTTTTGCTGGTCCACTTGATGAAATCAACCCTCTTGTTTTGGTCGACGGTCATTCTAAACGACCAGAAATATTTTCAATGGAGTATGCGATGGCGACATACTCCATTCCACTGGCACAAAGTTTTCTCTGTCAGTGCACATTTCCCGAAACGTTTGTATCCGACAGCCGTATGCATATCTCGTCTGAACTGCTTAACTAATTGTCTGCCTCGTGCAATATCAGACACCTTTATTCTCAGCCTTTATCAACTCTTGACCCATTGCTATGTTTACCATCGAATTCGCACGTTCTCACATCACTCGCGCTTGCATCTATGGACCGAAATTCCATCTCATAACGCAGCTAGAGTTTCACTTAATCATCGTATTTGCTTCTGCCGGATTCCGTGCGTTTGGCTGACACTTTCCGTCGTGAATTTTTTTGACATTTCTTGTCTGTTGACTCAGTTTCGTTGTGTGTTGACTCGTTTGGTCGCTCATGTTGTCTGGAAGAGAACATTTTTATAGAGGGAACCTCAGCCACCTACGCTTTGCTAATGAACTATTGTTCAGCGCCGGAGATCATGTATACATCCGAAACTGTGAAGGCGGATATCCGAACTGGTTATCTAGAATGATCAATAATTGGGGATTCAAAATTCTGTTCTTTGTTGTGGTGGATACCAAACGATGGATTCGACACATCAACCAGCTATGGCCTGGGGGAGTGAGAACCAATGAACCTCATACTCCCAGTTAACATATCGATGCACACTTTTAGCTTACGAACTCTATCCACATCCAATTCAGTTCTATCTATTCTATGCAACAAGAAACTAACAAAACACAGGAGATGCTCCAGTAGAACGAGGAGACCAGTAAGATTATTTCAATTCACTTGAAAGCTACTCTCGTCAGGAAGAGTTGTTTTTACAAACGAGTCATGCTTTATTCCTGAGGTCATGTGATGTGCATTGTTCTGATTGGTGTACCATTCCTTGCTTCTCATTGACGTTTTGATCGTTTTGTCTTTCCTCCCTTTTTGCTTTCGGATTGATCATTTGCTCACGAGCAGTTGTATTCACTGTTGTGTCACATTGTTATTAGACCCTGTAACCACTGTGTCTTGGCCATACACGTGATCGGTTACGTTTAGTTTTAATCATTGTAAATGAATTTTGAGATTATTTAATCACGCGTACGTGATCAGCTGGTGGAAACGATTGTGTAGTCGTTATCGGACACAACGCTGCATTACACAATGAATTTTTGTCGCAAATCTTCAAAGAAATGTCACTACAAGGTGTATTTGGTGAAATACCGTTGATTCTGTTAAATCGAAGATGGCGCCTTGTACTACTGCAACTTATGAGTTTAGGTTTAAGTTGGGTGATGAAACGCTTCACATGCACACTGAGGAATGTAAACATCCAACGAATCGACACCGCATGCATTGGAGCGCTTCAACGACAAGTTCATTACAACAAAGGAAATATCGGCTTCCCAAACGCCTTTTCAACGAAAGTCTTTGCAGCGGAAGTCTAACTACAACCAACCGAATAACCACTGAAGCATATTTGATTTCTCTTTTGTTGAACCACAAGTAAATCTGTCTTGCGCCCTCAATAATGGTCCAGGTGACTGGTTTGTCGAAATATTCGAATACATGTCCGAACACCGATATTGGGCTCCCATACCACAACATGCACCAAACGGGCCGATTGTATCACAGATGCCAGCTAGATTTCAACAGTGATAAATCTCACTTCAAAACTTGACAGAATAGAGACGAAACTTGTGACGCCGCCTGCATCCCATCAAACAATTATCACCAACTTTTACGTATATAAACGCCTACGTACTTCATTTTGGTTCGTAATAACGCATTTTAAAGTTCTTATGCTAATCGTGACATTTAATGAGAAGTAGTACTGTGTATACGTCACCCAAACTGTCCGGTGCGACCACAATCATGAACCGAGTTAACAATGTTGCGAATTTCCCAAATTGTTCGTTGTTATTACTGCTTATGTTGAAGAGTAGAGTACACATAGTTCTCTCATAGAAAGAGTGAATGTTGACAACAAAAACGAATAAATAAATGATGACAGAATTCCAGAGAAAATCTGGTTTTCAAATATGGGACGCTGCGTGGTATTCAAAACTAAACAAGTCATGTCTTTTCATTCAAAGTTGCGAAGATGAACAGCACGGCTGCGAAGGGGAATTGTCCCTCTGCAAAACTGACGAAAAATAATAAATATGCTCACCATTGTACCGGTTTGTTAGCTCAATAGAGATACGCGTCTCCGGATGATAAAGTATACCGTGACATCAAGACATGTGTTAGAAAATGACAGTAGGCAGCGTCAAGTTCCCTGCATAAAAGTGTCATAGAACCGGAATGATCAGTAAACAGAAATCAATGATTGTATATGAAGGTCGTCTCAGTCGTAAAATTGCATCACACGAAGAATAATTGATTCCACGGTAAGTGACAGTCACAAACTTACGGTGGATTGAATCCACCTGACATCCTTTGCAATAATTGTGATTTGTCTCTCACATCCCTAAACTGGCAGTCTGATAGTCGTCCACTATGTCGATATTAGGTGTCACAACTGTCATCACAATATTGTGGTCATCAGGCTTGATGAAAGAGTTTGTCGTCGACACTGGCAATGTCTCATGAATTGCATGTGTGGGATATGGTAGCTTATCGGTCTTCATGCTGGTGCGAATGAAATCGAGGAATTGGTCGAAAGGTTTGAACTACGGTGCAAAATTCGTCGTGATGTACAGGAGGAAAACCATTCAGCTTTCTTCGTTACCGCTGGTGGTCGTGAATTGTATACATTACAAGCTGGAGGAGCATCTGCGTGATCGATTGATTGTTGGCGTCAATGACACTGATATTTAGCATAGATTGCTGGTCAAACAAGACGTGACCTTCCAAGAGGCTCGAGACATCTGCGAGCAGAAGGATGACGTCAATGCCGCTACAACTGATTCGAACGTGACATTATTTCAGAAGACCAAAGCGCATACTGCCACCCGAAGTCAACCAGTGAACAGGCTTTCTTATTGAGAAGAAAGTATGTGAAAGTCAGAAATGTCACCCGAGTCAAGTTAAAGAGCCAAGTACTATAGAACCGTCCACTGCTGTTTATTCATTGGAAATCAAATCCAGAGCTAAGCAATTTATTCATAGATGCCTCAAGTTTAAATCGGGATGTAATTATGAGTTCGTTGAGGACACAGGAAGTAGCGAATCCATTATTTCCAAACCGCTACTCGATCGCATGGCCCCTGATGCTCAACCGAGAACAACAACGACGGAAATACGCGGAGTTACTGGTCATCGGTTAGCTCTGCTAGGTGAAGCTGATGTAATAATTGTCGGTAATGATAATGAGCTGATTCCACTGCGTTTTTTGATGTCGGAAGGAAGTCCAGCTATTCTGGGATTAAAGGCGTTAAAACAGCTCAACTGTGCTCTTTCTCTAAATACTAATTACAAAAATGGTCCGAGTGAAGAGTACCGAGCCCAGTTGCGCAACCTGATTGTTGAGTGTTCACAACTTGCAGGAGAGATGAAAGTAGAGCCAGCAAGACTGGAATCGCAAGGGACCCGGTTTTTCTAAAGCACCGAGCAATACCTTATGGAATGAGAGAACATGTGCATAATGTTCTCAACAGGTTGAAGGAAGACGGCATAATCTCGCAGGTTAACTCATCAGCATGAGCCACACCAATCGTTGTGATTTTGAAAGAAAATGGCAAATCACCCAGGATATGTAGTGACTATGGATTAACGCTGAATCCAAGACTGAAAAAGTGCGCAACGACAGTTGAGGAGCCGGAGGATTTTATGAAAGCCCTGCATGGTAGCAAAGTGTTTTCCAAAATTGAACTGACAAACGCATACTTGCGAATTCCGTTGGAGTATGATTCTAAGGTGATCACTACGATTAACACCCCTTGGGGATTGTTTTAGCACAATTTTTACCGTTTGGATTACACGTATCAGCTGGGATATTCCAGGCTGCGATTGATGAAGTAATTACCGATTTACCAGGAGTACGCGCTTATCACGATGATGTAATCATATGCACCGACAGTGCAGAGGAGCATGATAAGAGGTTGCTTTCACTTCTGGAACAACTCAGGGATAAGAACATAGCCATAAGGCCCTATAAGTGCGTGTTCCAAGTGTGAGAGCTGAGTTTTCTTGGTTTTACCGCATGTGATGAAAGATACCGGCTGGACCCCGACCAGTACAAAGCTTTGATTCTGTTACATCACCAAAGGACCAAGATGAACTGCGATCAATGATTGGATGACTGCAGTACTGTTCTCGTTTTATCCCAAACTTTTCGACGAAAGCACAACCATTATTTGCAGTTTAATCAGGAGAAACTTGGTTTTGGACTCAAAAGGACGAAATTCTTCTGCGAGATTTATTACAACTTGTTATTCAAAGGCCGATGTTAGCCCCATCTACTATGTCTTAAGTTACTACGCTGATCACAGATGCATCCAATGTTGGCATTGGTGCTGTGTTGGAACAGGAGGGATATCCGATCATTTGCATATCACGTTAGTTGAATAAGGCTGATCAAGGATATTCACAAACACCAAAGAAGGCGTCAGCAGTCTACTGGGCTGTCAGAAGACCGCATAAATATTTGTTTGGTGTTAGATTCAAAGTCGTTACTGATCACCAAGCTCTACAGTATTTGACCCCCACAAATTAATTGCCAAGTCATCGGCGGCAATGATACAGCGATGCAGTCTTGTTCTAACATCATACGAGTATGTAATTGTTCATCATCCTGGTGAACAGATTCCTCAAGTTGATTTTTTGATCACGATATTCCAGTTTTTCAGCTGCTGAAGCTTCTTTGCTTCCTCGCCACCTATTCTAATGAGCTGAGATGAATTGATCAGGACAATTAAAAACTATTATGGCACGGTAATTGTTGCGATGACCAAGGGTCGGTCGTCAAATATTAGGAAGAAACACCCAGTACTATTCCAGAACTGAAGGGAGTTTTCAGCACAACCTGTTGGTGTGCTGTGTCGGGGATATCAGTTGGTCATTCCACCATCGCTACGAAAGGCGCCATTAGAAGACTTACACATAGGTCACCTAGGTAAGGAGAAAACGAAATCTTTGGCTCGACAGATGTGTAGGTGGTTGGAGATAAACCCGGATATCAAGAGCATTGCAATGGACTGCCACTCCTGCCTCCACAAAATAAAGACAAGGTCGAAAAATTGGACACCTTGGCCGGACAGCTACCTACTATGACAACGGGTGCACGCAGACTATTGTGGACCACTTCTTGATAAATATTACATTCCGGTATTGATTGATTCATACTCACGGTGGTCATAAGTATTCATTACAACCTCATTTACGTCATTTACCATGAAAGCACTTTGTCAATGTTTCCGTCGTGAAGGCATTCCGCAGGTCTTCGTGATGGACAATAGATCACAGTTTTGTTCCACTGAAATGAAACAGTGGCTTGACAGCATCGGGTGTCGTCACTTCCGAACGGCGCCTCGGCATCCATGTTCAAACGGGGCCGCAGAAAATCTGGTGAGAACGCTCAGAAGTGCCGTGAGTTCCACTAACCCTAAAACATTTGCTGAACTGGATGTGTTCCTCGATAACTTCCTGCTTCAGTACAGGAACGCAGCTCATTGCACAGCGTCAAAGAGCCCGGCGGTGCTATTCAAATCAAGGCGACTAAGAGCATCACTTCATTGTATAGATTCAACGGATGTGATATATTTTTCGTGAAAACGATTTGTGACCTATCAAAGGATTGATCACTCGCCAGCTAGGCAGCATAATGGTAGAAATTACTGACCTGCACGACGCCTCGATTCATCGGAGATATACTGATCAAGTCCAGTTTGGAAGCACTGAAAAAGTGGTCCTGGAGGAAGCAGAACACCCTGTACTGCAAGAGTTCGATGCCCCGAGAAGATCAGAACGATTGTCAAACACGAATGCAGAGGCTTATAGAAGAGAGGAAGGTTGCGGTGAACATCTACTCGATTCACCGTTTATCCAAACCCTGACACAACAGAAGATATGACAAGCGGCCAATCCAATTGTCGGGTTAAATATACAACCTCAGGTTTTGGTATTGATATGTTCGCCGAGCTTGGCATTTAGGTTGCAAACGTTTCATCACCAGGCGAGGTGACATCATCAGTGCGTAAGTGTTTCAGTGTATATTTTAAATGTGTTTGTAGCTCGGGTTGATGGTTTTGGTATTGATATGTTCGCCGAGCTTGGCATTTAGGTTGCAAACGTTTCATCACCAGGCGAGGTGACATCATCAGTGCGTAAGTGTTTCAGCACCACCGCTGTTCCCAACCATCAGATACAACCTCAGGATTGGGCGAACGGTCTCACTGTTGTGCCTTCCGGTATTCGCGAAATTGTTTATTCCGTATTGCACCAATTAACTTACAGTTTTCGACTTCGTGTGTGCCAATACAATCAGCCAATGACAGACAGTGATCCCTTTAATAGTGTTTTACATCCATAAATTCATCTTCTTAACTCATGAATAATAACTGCTTACTGCTACCAGTACCATGTCTTTTCCTTATTACTTGTGTAGGAGTTTTCAATTCAAGTAAGACATCTACGGCTGTTCGAAGTCCCTAATTCCGAATATCACAGACAGGTCCTAGTTTTTTGCAAAGTGAAAGCAATAACGAAGGCGGAATCGTTTAAGTTGAAACCACTGTTCATGTCGTATTATTGAGTGTCAAAACCTTCCCCAAGTCCTACTGACAAGTGATGAACAAACTCAAACTCAGTGACAGGAAATCTGAGATGCAAATAAATGCTGCATTCTGCAGCTGAGCAGGATCTCTCAGGAATCTGCCCTTGCGCTAAAGAATAAGGCAGCTCGAACAAGGAAACTGAACTCGGGCGGGTGCGCACTTTGAATCACCGATGTGAGTGTCACCACCTAAATCGCGCCTTCTGCACTACACAGGTCGGTCCACACGGTAATAGCCAAAACTTTCAACTTAAACAACCCCATCTTCGATTTACTCATGTCACCAATTTTCCTGCACCACAATCACAGCCAAGTTGGTGTATTCATAAAGTTTGATAATGCTGTTCACTTCAAACACGTTATTGAGTAAAGAGCACATGTCTCCACCCATAAAGGTAGGTAAATACGTTTCGGTGATGTGGCGTTTCTGGAGCGCAACCCCATCCTGCGCGATGTTTTCTGACATTCCAATTCAATCTTTAATAAATTCGATTCACCTCATATAATATGTGATGCACAATGACCAAGGAACATAAGCGAGGCTTTCCGGCTGACCACAGTCACCACAGTAGATCACCAAGAGGTCGCCTCCTGAATTTCCGACCTAGTCTGTGGAAGGCAGCGTAAAAGCAAGCTGGCTACCACTTATGAAGGTTATGGAAAGACGCGATCCTGGTGGGGAAGCCGACCATTGAAGAGCAGAGAGTAAGCCACTTTTCGAAATCGATGACCGTCCAAAGTATGGTTGTATTTGTTCGCTCACACTACATGTTGATCACCACCATAGCCTGAGTGTATGATGAGATATACGAGTCGTGAACCAAGAGACCAAAGGAACTGTCACTGAACACGCACCACAGGATTATACATTGGCTGAGGAGCAATGTCTCTGCTCGTGGTTTTCAAGGATTGGAGATAGTGGTAGTTAAACTTGGATTGCGAAGTCCACCGAGACAAATCATGGTGTGGATGTGGTCGGCTGGTTCGTATTTACGAAGGCATGGGCAGTGCCGAAGGAACTGTTGTATTGTACAACTCATATCTTTGAATTTATTGCATTCAAATCGACTGGAAACCAGCGAGTGACATGTCTGAAATCAAACGCCATCTCAGTAGATAGGTGTACTGATGCGGCTTCATTGAGCTTGGATATCTTCCGGCGTTGCTCAAGGTTGCAGTCAATGGTCAGTGAAAACTCTACCTTTCCAGCAGAACAGAACTCCTAAGCTTTCACTGTCAAAAGCGGTCAATAAGTGAAAATCATAACGAATAATCATGCGCCCTGCGTTTCAACTGTTAATTTTCAATCCGGATAGCTACGGAGCATTGGGTGCCGCAGACGGCTTCCCAGAGGCTTGTCAGCTTCTCCATGACTAGGATAAAATCATCATGGTAAACCAGAATGTCGACCACAGTGTCGTGGAACTGGTAGCTAACGTGTGACACCGATGAAGTCAGTAGTACACTCATCTCTATGATGAATAGCAGGGGTAATAATTGAGACTGGATAACGTCTTTGAGCATTGCCACCGCCTTCAGATAGGAATCAACGAGACATTGTGCTGGGATCAGAAGACCATAGAGTTTCTATAACTTTCTGGTGGTCGAACCTCGTGAATTGGGATCGAGCGCTTTGGATAAGTCAATGAAAACAATACATAGGCATCCCATGAGGTACTGAAGAAGTATAAGAAAACCGTCACGTTGCAGAAACGCGAATTGCAGGGAAGGTAATTGCGAACTAATATTGTGATGGTCAGTCACTATTTTGTAGAAACGACGCACCAAAATTAAGCATGCGGCGTCAGATTGCTCCAAACGCCTGGGCAATAACTTGTTCAAACCTGAAGAGGAGTTTTACATACAGTTCAGAACGCGAGATACCGTTTTACAGTAAACGATCCAACCAAAGCTCGGCCCCCAAGGACAGGATTGTGTGATGTGGTCGTTTGCCTTTCTGTGGCTGACCGGTCAATCTCTCAGACTAAAACTGGTATGAGTCTTTTGGGAGAGCAGTATTTGTCGTATCAGCTTCTGTATGAGTTCCTGGTATGTTGCGTCTTTCTTTTGTTGATGATATAACGTTTGAAAGGTTGTATAGTTAGTTTCCCACATCAGCTTTCTGATGGTATTTGATCGTTTCTTCTGATGACGCTGCCATGACAGATTCAGGCATGGTTTCCAAAATTGGTAATAATCCAAAACCAGAAAAATGTTGTCTGCATTTCAGGGGGCTTTCTGGTGTTATAGTTTTAGCTAGTGAATTCAGACACAACAATCCACATAAAGTATAGTGTTGGGTCTTGTTTGCTGCGTCTGGGTCTGGATATTAGTTGATTGTCATAGGGGCTGAACACTACGAGTCAACTCAGGACCGCTACGTTAGTCGTACTACCTACATCAAGTTTTTGCGACAGATTTGAATTGACCCCTTTGAATCGCACTTTTTGTCGAGCAAAAAAAGAAGTCGGCGAATCTTCTGACACCTCTTGATATGTAACCTCACACATTCACAACACACAGGAAAAGCATCCTTGAATTTGATTTTGTGTCTTTTTGATTCACGTGGATTGCATTCAAAAACACCAACGTTATCGATCCTATCCATAACTGACTTCACAACGACGATTGCATAACTAGAGATGTTCACCAAACCGTCTCATTCTTCCGATGTTCAGAGCGTAAGACCCTCACCGTCTATCCTAAAGCAGCGCTTCTACTATAAGTCATTACAGCTGGAATCGAGAACACATTTTACTTGCATCGAGATTGAAGCACTTTTGCGTATTTTCGACAAAATTATCGACAAATACAAATCCCCAATGACTAAAAGTGTGTTCAAAGACGTGCTGTTTAATTTCTTCGGACTCACTAATGACATTATGATGGAGAGGATTTTCCGAACTATGACCAACGGTAGAAACTTGATGACCCATGAGGATTGGGTTACAGGACTGGACATCTACTTGCGTGGGACGCTTTCACAACGCGCAAACTTTGCGTTTACTGTCTACGATCACCAGAAGCGAGGTTTCCTGTCCAAAGAAGATATACAGTTGTACCTGAAGGACATCATTGTTAATCGTATTCCTGATGAAGATGCTGAAGAATGTCAAACGGATATGCTTGATATGATATTTCTTCTACTTGATCAAGACAAGGATGGATATATAAGCCGAACCGATTTTCTCAAAAGCGTTTATGCCGAACCTCTGCTACTGCAGTTACTTGGTGACTGTTTGCCATTATCTAACTCAGAGCTGACTTTGAACGCCTTGATTAAACAGAGCGGTGGAGGAGAATATGATCCAGTTTGAGAACAGTGCTTGAGTAATCTTATGTGCAAATATGTCAGTTGTGTACGCTGAACTCTTAATAAGAACATACCAGTGGGCAGTCTTATTGACAGATAACACAAAGCTCTAGGTGCTTTTGCAACAGACACCTAAAGGGTTACAGTCTTTATAAGGTACTGAATTGCACCGAGTTTTGACAACCGAAGATGTTACAAATGAGTCGTTGAAACAGCTGTAGCTCACTTACTGAAGGTGGCAAATAAATCAGCAATGAATTAAGCACCTGCGCGGACAGTGAAACCAATTGTCACTACTCTTAATTGGTTGATGTGATGGGGGATTCGAAGAAAAGATGGCTGACATTGGTCGGTAATATCTGAAGCAGGCATTCTACCATTACCCAGGCGGTCTCAATCCCCATAAGGGAAGTGGACAGTCAGTCCAAGTGTTTTCTCAGTAACCATCCACAGTGCTGAAACCTGACTGGTAGAAATGATTGTGCCTGGTTTTCTGGAACCAGCACCCAGTAACTCCTCATATTTGCGTACCCTAATGGTATAAGCAGAGTTCTTAAAAAGGCTTCCGATCTGAAGATAGAACTTTAATAGTAAGTGTAAATGACAAAAAAGTTGTTCAAAAGTTGTTCCCAATATACTGTTGTCATTTGAATGCGACTGGTACAGCCGTTCGTTCTGTTTAACAAGTCCAAGAAGGAAGAGAGTAACTTTACGAACAGGGCAGTCGAAAGGAGCCTGGTAGCGGTTAAGAGAGTTTGGTTGAATTGTGTGAAGCAAGGCAATGAAAACCACACGTGATGCCTTATTTTTAGCCGCAATTTGGCTGTGCGTTTAGGGAACGCAAACATTGCTGCTGACTCTGAATGTGTTAGGAATTAGGTCCAATATCCATTCCTCCCCTTAGTTTTTAACTATGGTCTGTTCGTATTTCCCTGTCTGTAGTACTCTGAAGCATCGTCGAGCGCTAATAATTTGTTGCCCAAGCTGATGGATGGGCGGTTGGCATCACTAATGTAAGGAATACGCAAGGATGTGCACTACTGATGAGATCTAATGAGAGCGAAACTCGGGTCTAGTGCTTTTTTTCGAAAGAGGNACTCCAATCTGCTTTTTGGTAACCGAGCCATACCACTGTCTCAGCTGCACTGTCGTCTTGTAGACAGTTAACTGTGGCGCCAAACATCTGTGTTAAGACCAAACACTCTTTAGGAGGTGCATCCACTAATTGTTGTGACCAGTGTAACCTTCGTTACCCATCGGTGGTTTGGTCCTTCAGCGCCTTACCGCCTTCCGACCGGTTATTTGATTATGACTAACTATGTGCACTTACTGTTGGGTCCGGTAATCACTGTCTTGGCCGTGCACATAAGCATCTCTATCTGTTCTCAGTGACTAAGTAAATCTGGAAGTTTTGAACAAAGTTTATGTGATTGGTGGGTGGAACTGTGCGGTCGTTAGATAACAGTGTATTTGACACTGGAATGTCATCTGAAGACTTGAAGCGGATTGTGATTTTTGAAATTGAGCTGTGCCTAGGGATAAGATAACCCGGACCACCGTTGGTCTCCACTTTCACGAAGAGGCGGAGTAGTAAATGAGTAACAAATGAGTGCAAAGGCAACGAAAAGAGGTGAAAAACAAAAGTTTGCAGTATCCCTTCCAGAACGTTGTCCGCCACAGAATTGAACGCCATCTGGTGTGGAGAACAGTCAAGAGAACTGTCCATAAATGCACACTACCCACGGCAAACATACAACTTCAACATATTGACCTACTCCACTGGAACTGCCATCCGATGGAGGCAGTCTCAGAGGATATATCGGGCAACCGAATCAAAAGCAGCAATTAGATCTAAACGTGACCATTGGTTAAAGAAAGGATGGCCGATGTTTCAGGGTTCGTCAAAAAGCGACAATGTATGGTCGACACACCAGCGGCCAGACCGAAAAACTGCCGTTCTGTTACGTGGTTTCTTTGTGTTTCGAAAGAGGCTGCAGCATAAGACCAGTCAGCAGTTTGGATACGATAGATACGAGATTAATATCTTTGTATTTGTCAGATGATGTCCTAGTATCTCTGTTGAAAGTGGGAATTACCGATCAGTAGTATTGATATACCTCCTCAGTCTCTCAGATGGAATGAAGGAGTTTGGTCAGCGCAGACAACAAGCTCTCACCACCATCCTCTAGAACCGCTGTGGGAAAGTAGGTCCGGACTTGGGACTTAAATTTCAATGGTTTAATCACCAAAACTACTTTGTTCTCCTAGGGAGGTTGGTCTGGGATGTCATGAATGACCATGCAGTCTCCATCACCCACAACGGAATGATCTGGCTCAGGCCAGCTGAACTGTTCCTCAAACTCCTCAACCCATTCGTTAGGTTGCTGCGACCAGTTGTAAATTCCTGGGCCACCTTTCCACATATAGTCTTACAAACACCTTATCGACAGCCAACGCACCGGTGAATCAGGGGAAGCAGCACACGTTTATTCCTTGATAAAAATGTTCTCTCTACCTGTTCGGTTTGTTCGTGGAGATGAACCTCGCGGTTGTTACACTGACCCTTCGTAAGTTTGGGTTTCAGTTCACCGTGGTGTTTGTCCTGTTCGGGCGAGTTGATTCTCTGACAAGTTCTTTTGAGTCCCTGTTGTGAGTCGGTCAGTTTGACTGTCAGTGTTGTTTGGCAGACGTTCTATGTGCCCTGGTCGCTCAATTTCCAACCGATCACTTTGTGTTTGCGAGTAGATGGTATCTACACAAACGACGAATCGAAGCGGGCACGAACAGGACCATGATCTGAGTCAAGGTGGTTACTCCAGAATGAATGGCAGTCTTTGACACAGTGGCGGGACCTATAGCTGGTGGCGATATGACCAATTCTCGTCGACGGTTGAGTTGTACGAAGTGGTCTGCACGTGACGCGCAATCTGATAGACAGTCGACAAGATGCACACGATTGTAGTGGTCGATCACCATTACTGGTGTTTCGCGTGTGAGCACTGAACATACCACCTAACCGAATCTCTGCTGGAGTACGATGATCAGGTTGTGCGTTCACATCGTCGGTGAACAGAGAGCAGTTTGGTTTGTCTGAGGAGATGAGAGAGGTACTGGTAGATGGCGTTTTTGACAGCATCTGAACAATTGTCTGTTTGAGCATATTTGGATTTGACAAATGAGCGGCGTCTTTTCGGACTGTGTCAGCTGACTTTGATTGAAGTGTCGGATCCGATGTCACATGGGACAGTTCGTTTGGACCCAGTCGAGTAGGGCTTGTTCTGTCCCACTGTTCGGTGCATTCCCTATTCTGGATGGATCGTAAGACGCTTCGTCGTCAACCTCGACCGTTGAAAAGAACGGTTGACTACCAGCAATATCTATGCGCAAATGCAGACAAAGTATATAGCTGGGATCCTATAGGCAGGTTTGTAGACACGGCGCACATCCACTTCCCGAGGGAGCAATGACGATACAGTGTTTTGTGAATCTGACTACTAATGTGCTCAGCAGATGCACTCAACGTTACATCAGACTTCGGATGGCGCGAATTTGTTAGACCTAACTGGGCAAATGTCGGCGGGCATGGTTGACTGTTGGACGATCTGGAAGCTCTCACACTGAACGTACTTTTTCTAACCCTCTCATTCCATGATCGGGAAGCAGCTGTACTGCAAATGCAAAATTCCATCCGCCCGTTGCTGTGTTCGTGCACACCCCTTACATGTCCAGTGTTCACCTTGAATCGGATTGGCTACTAACGATCGCATGACACGTCGCGATTATGATTGGTTTAGTTCTAACTCGTTCCCTGATTTAATGTTCTTTACATACGTCTGCTGAACAGATTGCACACATACTAGTTCACGCTCGTTATCCCTGTCTCTTGTTCTGATTTACGATAGAACACATGGCGCTGCCCTCAGTGCCCACATCAATGAACGCTCCTGCAACATTTTGGGTGGATCCAGCAGTATTTTCAACGGCAGGTTCGTGGATTAAATGGAAAACGATGTTTACGGATTAGTTCGATTTGCCCAACGTGTTAAATTCATTGCTGGACCTGAAAGAGTCAACTAAACAAAACATTCTCCGCAATCATCTGGGAAATGTAGGACAAAGACAGTTTGACGTCCATTCGTCGCCATACAACCATCTTGGAGGAGGCTTTAAATACTGTTGACAAAATACTAGTAGTCGTTACCAACGTATATGCCTCCACCTTCACTTTTTCCCGCATCTGTCAGCAAACTGGAGAGCCACTGGAAGGATTCATTTCTCAACTTATAAGAACCATCCGACCGTGTGAGTATTATAAAATACTTACCAAGAAACTTGAAGATTGCATGCTCATAGAACAGTTTACCTTCGGGGTAAGAAATGGAAACATTCGTGGATATCTTTTGACTGAAGACGCATCCAAAGCAGTGGTTGCTCTAAACGTGGCACCTTCTGTTGAACGTGCGACAATGGCTTTTGTTGGCGTGCCATTAGTGCATCATAAATACCTATAGTTGTTTACTGATTCAGTTGGCCGTTTAAAGTCGGATGAAAAACCATCCTCCATATCACAGCCAAGACCGATACCCCTTGCAAAGCGGAAAACAGTTTCTGCCGCTATTAATCTGGTGCTTCAAAATGACTTAATTGAGCCAATAACATGCTCGACTTGGGTACATCCATTAGTTGAGGTTTTGAAAAAAAAACGATAACGTTCGACTGTGCACAGATCTTCGAGCACTTGACGAACAAATTGTGAGTGAGAATTTCATCTTGCTTAATCAAGATAAACTGTTAATTGAACTCGCCGGAGCAAATTTTCTTTCAAAATTAAACATCAAAAGTGGTCTCCTTCACATATCACTTACGGTCGATTTCAGATCTCCCACTGATTTTCTCAGAACAGAAGGTCTATTCCAGTACAAGGTTTTACCACTGAGTTTAATTTCGGCTTCACAAGCTTGGTGAAGATTCATGACTCAGTCTTTACCTTCATATCGGGGTTCTATTGTGTACCTGGATGATATATGCGTTCTCGGGAAATCTAAAGAACATGATTCTAATATTGATTGTGTGTTAGATCGTCTCCACCAGTTGAACTTGCGTTTGAAAATGAGCAAGTGTGTATTCTGTATGACTGAAATATTATTCCTTGGACATATATCTGGTGAAGGAGTTCGGCCCAAAGTGGGGAATACCGAGGCTATTGCAAATGCTTCAGAACCTACGAATCTACTTCAACTCGAACGTTATCTCGGACTTTGCTCATACTACTTAAACCATCTTCCGAATTTCGTCACTGCCATCGATCCACTGTGACAGCTGGAGGGAAGCCTTTTCATGTGTGGAGCAGATGATTGCTTCCACCCGCGTTATCAGTATCTTTGACGAATCCTGTAGTACGTTCGTTTCAACAGATGCCTTCGATGTTTGTCTAAGAGCCGTTCTTTCTCAAATTCAGCAAGGACAGGAAAGGATTATTGTACGAACACTTTCTGGTACGGAGCGTATATATTCAGCCAGCGAGAAAAATGCTTTGGTTTGCGTCTGGGTCTGTGAGAAGTGGCATGTTCACCTTTTCGGTAGACGCTTCACTCTGAGAACTGATCATACAGCATTGACGACATTTCTCAGTCAAGGAACTAAACTACTGAATTACGACTTGAAAATTAAATATAGACGTGCTTCAGAAAACGAAGTACCTGCCGCACTTTCCCGCCGACCTTTATCCGTACAAACTTTATACAGACAATATGAACGAATTTGGAATGGTGGCTGCCACTGATGATCTGGAAGTTCATGCGGTAACCAGACAGCAACTGCGAGAGCATACGAAAATGGACGATGAAATCCAACAACTGAAACAATACATTTCTACCGGGTGGCCTACTGTCAAAGATAACACTGACAAGCTAAATACTATTACCCCCTTGCGAGAGGAGCTTTCTATGATAGAAGACTGCATCATGCATGGATCACGGTTCGTCCCAACATCTACTTTAAAACGTGAGGTTGTGCTGTGTGCTCATTAGGGACATCCTGGAATCACGCGGACTCTTCATCGTGCTAACGAATGGTATTGGTAGCCACGAATGTTTTCGTCAATCGAGACTCCTGTTAATGATTGCATCCCTTGTCAACATGCTGATAATTCAATCAAACCTACTGTTGCCCCAGCGCAGTCACTGGAGTATCCTATGCGCCTGTGGGCAAAGCTGACTATGGATATGGGAACTTTCGCAACAGTTCTTTGGAATAAACGTAACATACCGGTCGCCAATTACTACTACAGTTTGTGGGCTGAGGCACATATTTGTGGGGATGTTACGTCGATTACGGTAATTCATTGAATGAAACACCTTATTGTCTGATTCGGGATTTCTGAAGAGATTGTCACCGATAATGTATCTCAGTTTGTTAGTTATGAGTTCGAAGAATTTTTACGTTGGCAGGAAATAAAACATTCTTGGGCTGTTCCCTACAATCACTCAAGCAATGGCATTATGGAACGTTTGAAATCAGTCTTTGAAGGAGTGTGTACAGACATTACACTTACAAGGGGAAACGTGGGAAGAGTCTACGCTTCAAGCGTTATTCACTCACCGCACCAGCTACCGCACAGTGATGGAGAAAACGCCTGCTGAACTGTTCAGGAAATCTCTACGTACGAAACTTAACGCAGCTCACCAACCTACGAATGAAAGCAAGCATACCGAGCAGCTCCGGAAGGAGATTTACCAAAATACTTACGCCAAGTCAGCGAAACTCTGGCACCCGGAAAATTTGTCCGCTTGAAGAGTCGGTCACAACAAAAGGCAAACAAGTTTTTCATCCAGGATCTTCATAGAGCGTACTCACAAACATGATATACAGGAGTTGAATAACAACGAGATAGTTAATCAACGTCAGTTATTTAGTGGATGAATAACCCGGGGGGTCAGTTTACCTTCACGTATGGAGCAATCCGTTGCAAACCCCTCAAACCCTCGTCGCTCATCACGGGCTCCGAAACCGGTCGACCGTTTTATTTACGCCTCATCCGAGACTGACCGAAAGGGATTGACGCTGAGTGTGTGTGTACATTCTTTACAAGGACAGAACGTTCACCTCGTATCTGATTGGCTACTAACGCTCGTGTGGTACATTGCGACTATGATTGGTTTAATTCTAACTCGTTCCTCGACTTAATGTTCTTTGCATACGTCTGCTGGACAGATTGCACACACACTAGTTTACGCTCGTTACCCTTGCCTTGCGTTCTGATTCACGGCAGAACACCAGTAACAATACCAGTAATCGAAATATCACTCAATATGTGATTTCAGTTTGGAGACAATTCGCAGTCGAGGGGTCGTGGATTGGAGTTAAAAGGACAGTGTCAATATCTCCTCTTGAGCAACCAGGCACTCTGTACATTACTCATAATCGAATGGAGCTCAGTTTTTACATATGCTGAGTCGGCTATGCCTAGTATGAGGTCAGTGGTCGGCAGGATCGTCTCACGAAGGCTTGGTTGAAGTTCTAGTCCCGACCCTGGCACGAATAGGCACCTCTGGCGAGCTTTAACAACAGCGAGACTCTGGTTAGGTGCTTAATTTCGAAAAGGCCGATTGGAAAGTTCGTGGGTATGCGACAACAGCGATCATTTGCAAGTGTTCAGTTTGTACAAAATAATACCTCTGCCGTATACCCGTGAGACTGTGCCTTATTAACTCAGCACCCCTACGCGGTCGATAGTGCGACATACAAATTTGTGTGCAAAGGCTTTTGGTCTGACTGCTCACCTTTGGTCTGACCTAAACACTTGTACCTGATAGGGCTGGAGTCTTAGCCAACACGGCCCTCCAGATCGATGCAGTGGACAAACCTGATCACCACGTCAGAGTAGCAGGATAAGTCAGAAAGTAACTGTGTCCGCCCGTCCCTAAACGGCAGTTTCAAGAAGTGACTCAAGAAAATCTGATCCAGCAGGTTTAATATTCAGAGTGGTCACATTAATCAGTCGCAGCTTTAAAAAAAGACGGGTCTGTTCGTGTCCCGAGTGACTTACGTACGCTCAACAGTAGCATCTGTACGGAGAAATTTCCCATTTACCGAGTACGAACTAACTGTCAAGTTATCTGGAGCAGTGTTCCTAAAACTTCACACTAGAAATGCTCATTTCCACATGCACTTGTCCCTCTCTTATTCAAGGTGCTCCAATGGGTCTTACCAGTATCCCGGAATCAGGAGAAAAGTTCAGTATACTTGTGTAAGCTGATTTAAAATGATGTCACATAAGTGGATGACACTCATCTATCCGAAATATCTTTTAGAGACCATGATTCTAACGCACGTTATGTTTCGCCAAATAAGTGACCCATATTTACGGATCAACACTCAAACGTGTCGATCCGTCGTAGGGAACGTCAAATTTAATCATGTGATTCCAGCTGTTGTTATTAAATCTCATAATGAGAATACACGTGCTATTCTGTTTCGAGGTACAAAACTGTGGAACGAATCAACCACCTCTTCGTCCTCTGTATCTGTTATCCAAGGCGTTTTAGAAAATGCGCCACAGCTTCTGACGCTTTGTGTAGGTTATCCCGGCAAAGTGAGCTGTTTATTTGGGGGCCAGGGCAACAGAATGCCTATTCTTCGATCCGCACAATGGTTGTTCCCACTCCTACAGTATCAGTTTTTGACGAGCAGTGCTCCACTTTTGTATCGACCGATGCCTTGGATGTCGGTTGGGCGCCGCTTTAACAAAGGTGCAGAACGGAAAGGGAATGTAAGTCACATAGAAATCGCAGGCACTATCGGCCACTGGAAAAACTACTCCACAGATGAAGAAGAATCCCTCATTTGTTTCGGCTCGTAAAAAATGACACCTCTATCTCTTCGGACGCCGTTTGGTTCCACGTTCGAAATATGCATCTTTTACTGCTCCTCTCTTCAGTGGAAATGAAGATCAAAACCTTTACGGATTAGTCGATGGTACGCGCGTCCACTAAACTACGATTCTGAAGTTCATCATGTCAGATAGCTGATGAATTTCCTCGTCTATCTATGAAAAATAAAGACGAAAATGGAGATCTCGGGAAAGTATGAATGATTGCGACCGTAAATGATGTGAACCTGGCATCCGCAACTCTGAAAACTTTACAAAGTAATACAGAGGACGATCTGATTCTTACGTACATCCGTAAATATATATCTACTTAATAGCCCGGCAAAGGTGGTAACCAGGCTGAATTACTACCGTTTTTATTGTGCAACATGAGTTGTCAACAGTTGGTAAGTATGTTCTAAGAGATTTTCTCTTTGTCATACCACATTCTGTAGTCGGAGATGTGACAGCTACTGATCATGAGGGACATTCTGGAACAGTAAGCACGAAAGCGCCTATTCGTGAGTACTTTGGATGGCCGAGGTTGGGCTCACAAAGTGGAAGCGGTAATCAGAGACTGTTCAGCTTGTTAAAGCTAGGACAAAACCGCTGAGCCGATAAAGGCACTTATTCAACCCGTCGAGTATCTCATGGGACTATGGACGAAATTTGCATATGCACCGCAACATAATAGCCACATCTTACACTGAATGGTTTGACGCTCTCTAATATGGTGAGACAACTGTAGTGGGAATTTTGGGAACATTTGAGCATATTTTTATTCGACTCAGCTTACTTGAAGAAATAATTACTGGTGGACCTCAATTTAGTAAGAATGATATTCGACGTGTTAAAACCGTGTCATACAAACCAACAGTCACTTGCATGGTCAAACGTCATGATGATACCTCAAAAGAATTTTCAAGTTGACCATCACTCACATTTGATCGCAGCCTTCGCATTCAGATAGACTTTCCAGCCGGCCTCTTTCGAAAAGAGAGCGAAACTCTAGTGCTTCTTTTCGAAAGAGGCCGGCTGGAAAGTCTATCTGAATGCGAAGGCTGCGATCAAATTTGGGTGATGGCCAACTTGAAAATAAAACCAAATCCCCGACTACTCATCAG
Organism: Paragonimus westermani; assembly: GCA_008508345.1. Taxonomy (NCBI): domain Eukaryota; kingdom Metazoa; phylum Platyhelminthes; class Trematoda; order Plagiorchiida; family Troglotrematidae; genus Paragonimus; species Paragonimus westermani. Next base: position 356,525 of record QNGE01000128.1, read on the forward strand.
TAATTCAAGGAACAGTACGAAGAAGCTTTAGTCACTGCCTTGAAGACATGTAATAGACCTAACACGGCTACAGGTAAAGTGCCCTCTCATTTGATTTTTGGAATGTAACTCACATCTGACCTGTTGAAGCAAAAGCCGATAAGAGGAAGAAGCCAGGGGTCTATTAAACCAAATGTAGGTGGCCAAGTCAAACTTTTACATTTGGAACATTTGTACCAGTCTGAGAAGTGCTAATCCAAAAAGACAATAGTGTTCTGTCTCTTGAATGTCGAATATTCGTGTTTATTAGGTACCAACAGACGGCAAAAAGAAAGGGAATTGGATGTGGGCCGTCGATATGCGCGTCCTGGCAACAATCCACCTTCACATATACCAGTACGAAATGAATGTCTAAGTCACAATAGTCCTTAACTGAAATTTTGCTGGTTAGCACGAACACCTCACACTGCGCTGCGTTACATCACGTGTGGATGGGCGTAGAAATGATGGTGTGTCTAGACCTAGATAGTGATTAGTCGGACTACCCACTAGACGATCTTAGGTACTTGTGTGCGGTGTGTGCCTGTATCAATATGGTTTTTTTTACCATGTATCAGCGCATGGTTACTTGGTAATCTGGACGATCTTTGAAGCCGAAAAACGGAACCGGGAAAATCCGTAAGTCCTTTTTCAGGTGGGACAGTCGCAGCTCTGAGTGCTCTTCTCTGGCATTCCGGTGCAAATATCCTGGATGCCCGATTGGTAACAGCCACTTCCTCTTGGGCAAATTGAACTTGACCTGTTTATTCGAAAAAGTGTGCACCACTGATAGTGGGAGCATCCCGCAATTTTCTACTGATTCAAGTCTAGTTGTTGTAGCAAATGTGATTGTTACCGCGACAGAGGTGAAGGAGGAGCGATGGGGCGAGATAGTATACGGCCGGCGTTGTTGATGCCACTGGCTGACGTCCTAGCTGGTCTTCTAGCTCGTTTGTTTCGCGGCCTTTTTAAAAAAGGTCCAACTTATTGCAGTATTGAGAGGTAGCTGTGATTAGTTCTGTATGCGAGGTGGCAGCAGAGAAGATCCCACGAATTATCGACCTATTGGTTTCATGCCTATCTTATTGAAACTACTGGAAAGAATATTGAGAACAAGACTGCCGACCACGTCACCAAACACGAACACGTGAGATCTCATTAGCATGGGTCTGTGAAAAAACGATCTTGTTTAATAAGTTTCTTATCGTCTCTTGATGAAACCACCAAGAGGATAGATAGGAGGTAGGGAGAGGAAGAAGTCTACTGCTTGGACTTTAAAAAGGCTCTTGATTCGGTTAATGACAAGCCTCTAAAATAGCTTGAAATGTTCAGCTTGTCCCTGGGTATTTTAAATTGCTTACGGGTTTACTTCCAAGATCGAAAATTTCGTGTACAATTAGAAAGTACCCAGTCAAATTTACTGGTTATAAGAATTGAAGTTCCACAAGGGTCTGTTCTAGGGGTTTTACTAGTTTGCAAGTCCTCTGTGTTTGCAGAAGTCAAGCTAGATCGTTGTTCAAACCAAGCGGTTATGCGGAAAGATTTGGATAGAATCCACCAGTGGACTTATGTGAGAATTAACACTGAACGTGAACACAAGAACCGCTGTTAGAGGAGGAATTCATGGCTCCTCATAGACACGTGGGGAAGCCGGGGATTTCCGTGGTAATTCAGTAAACATTGGAGATGAGAGATCTACGGGTAAAGAAGAAAGTGAACTTCAAGCCTTTCTCAAAAACCACAGCTGTCGCCCGAAAGGCCAAAAAAGCACTTTCTGTTTAAAAAGATAGTGGCTTTTCGGGAACCAGTAGTCCTAGTACTTTACTTTGCGGCGTACGTTCGATCGCATTATGAATACTGCGTGCAAGACTGAAATTCATAATTCGTTAGAGATGCAAAAGTGCTGGAAACAGTACGACGCCGACTTATAAAGTTGTTTGTAGGATTTAAGAGTATGGACTATGAAACCATTCATTCTCCCTAGAGAAATGACAAACGTGGAGACTTAACTGAAACCCTTAATTTGCCAAATCATTTGACTGATATCAGTGAATAACTGTTTACTTACACTGGCAATCTAGCGTCTTGAGGGCATGATTGAAAACTCGCGAAACCATGCTCCAACAGAAACATTCGGGCTTTATTCTTTCCTAATGTAGTGAACGTTTGGAATAAGTTGTGGAGGTGGTACTAGCCACAGCGATGAACGGTGAACGCTAGCAGTTGTTTCACTCTTCCTTTCCATTTTCGTTTCCCCCTCTTTCGTTTTCTTCCATATACCTAGTAGTCGTTCACAAAATGTGCCCTTTCTTTCTTGTTTATGGACCTTGATGGATGACCAGATAGTCTGGAAGAAGCGAAGGATCGCCAGCTGTGGCAGTGACGTTGCCTACCAATCTGATAAGTGTGCCACACCAGTCGGCGATTTTTCTCACAATAACCATACGGTCTCCTAAGATGCTTTTCCTACGTTAAACTGCAGGTTTGTCTTCCCCAGCTGTTGCGACACAGTGAGATCCGTGGGTTTCACAACTGCAAGAAACTGGGCACTTCCTAGCAATCATCACAGGTCCTGTGACCTGATCGATTAAGCCATAAAATTCCTTTATTTGTCAGGGATTCATTTAAATTGAATAGCTATGCCTGTTGGCGTTTGAGCAATGAGCAGAAAGAATGGGGAAAAGAGTACGCGCAAATTCTAGCTACGCGAAGGGGTAAACTAAACTGGTCCCAAAAACTCGTGCAAAACGAAAAACAGGTTGTGCCGCGCCCAAATACATCTGTGATTAAGTCAATGTTATATGTACTAGCCGAGTTTGAGCATGTGGGCGTATTAAAATAAATGGGACTTATGACCATAAGTCTGAAGACCATTTATACGTCTACGGGTATAAAGTGAGTGTTGTCGGACTACAGCAGTTCAACAATTCATTTGCATTGCCAAAATGTTCAAATATGACCTTTTCTGCCACCTTGGCGTGGTGATCAGGCTTGGGTACTGTTTGGGTCTTGCGGGCTGTACTAACTGCGACTTCGGTCCTTGGGGAGTTCAACCTTCTCAGATTGGTCAAGGGGAGCAGCCAGACAAAAGGTTGGTGCGTTCTTTGTAGATGGTGCTAGCGTATCGTCTTTTGTTTCCGGTTGATGTTTGTTTTCTCCTAGCCTGATTTTGTGTATGCATGATACGTTTGTTTATGCAATATTTTTGTTCACTGTGTGCGTGATAAATCTCTTTGGATGTGATTGTCAAGCCTGTTCTAGGTGGTTGTCATTGCATGTGTGTAAGCATCACCTGCTGCTTTGCGGTACAGGCTTTTGCGCCAGAGGCGTTAGTTGAGAGCCCTAATCGCTCTCCTGTCCAGGCGTGGGCGTCCTGACAGTATGCCTAGCCACGTAAACCAAGATACCACAATGCTAACCTAATACCGTACTGCATCGACCGTCGCGTAGGATGAACCGGGTCGCCCTATCTACTGTTAGTTGCATGGTGGATAGCGAAGAGATGTTACTGCCAGACATTCACCCTCATACTGTCCCCCGACATGAGTTCTCGAGCAGATAATGTTCACTCAAGTCTTAATACCCTGAAGAAAAACCTGACGGGCCCGGGGACGCAAGACGCTTTCCATTGGGACATAGAATGTGCACACGCTGCTGGACCGATGCGGCGCCATAGGATGGCCGGAACGGCGAACCGCACTGATCACGATGGAACTGCGTCGCTATGGGATCGACGTATCAGCCTTGAGTGAGACAAGGCTTGCAAACAAAGATAAGCTGCGGGAATCAGACGCTGTGTACACCTACTGGATAGGTTATCCGGCAGACGGTACTCGGGAGCATGGTGTCTGCGTGGCAGTCGCTGATCACGTCAGTGCTTTGATGATAGGCGAACCACACGACATCAGCCCTCCAATGCTGTCCATGTGTCTGCGACTCGGTCAAGGTAAGTGCGCTACATTTGTCAGTGTTTATCGTCCAGCTATGTGTCACACTGATGATACAACGGACCAGTCCTATGACCAGCTGTCCGCCACAATCCGGCCGGCACCGGCGAGTGACCGACTGTTTGTTTTGGGTGACTTGAACACTCGAGTCAGCGCGATTCAATAGCCTGGCCCGGAGTCACCCGACTCCACCGCATTTGTTGAGTCAACAAGAACGGTGGTCGTCTGCTCCGTCTGTGTGTCACTCACCAGCTGGCTATCACAAACACCCGATTACAGCTGGATGCGAGCGACATTACGACGTGGACACGTCCACAAAGCGATAATCACCATCTGCTTGACTACGTGATTGTGCAGGACAGTGAAATTCGTGAAGTAAGCATCATGCGGGTGATGTGAAGCGCTGGATGTAGCACCGATCATAGGCTCGTCAGGACCAAGTTGTTTATTCATGTACGCAATTCTACTTAGTGTGGATCTTTCGGACAACGGCAAACATTGGATATCAAACGATTGGAGAACTGTGAAACGTAGACTGCTTTTCAACGTGCAGGTGCCGCTCCTCTGCACGACGCTCCTGTATACACTACCCACGATGATATTTGACAACAACTCAAAGAACAGAACACAGCAGCAGCCACCGAGATGGTCGGTGTGGAGCGTAAGAAACATCCGTACTGGTTCGACGATAACAACGTGGCTTCCTACAGCTTGGCATGAGAGAAGAATGCCGAGTCTGCCACTTCCACACTGGCCCCAGAGAGTGAAGATAACGCAGCGACGTTCCAAAGTACTCGCCGTCAACTGGCCGAACTTGTTCGAGGAACGGAGGACGACTGATGGAGGAAGCAAGGTAAGCGGATGCGGGGCTTCGCAGGTCGCCAACAACAACAGTAGTTCTACGATTTGCCAAAGGCGATCTTTGGTCCATCCGTTCCGTCTACCAAAGCACTGATAAACATGGACATCGGCTGTTCGTGCACCCAGCCAGGAGACATCAAGAAAGTCTGGTGCAAACAGTCTGGTAGCCCATTAGACCGTCCTGCTACCATTGACTGGGTGACCGTGAACAGCCTGCACCAGCAAGTGGGAGAATGTTTATTTGCTTACGCCTCGGATTTTCCAGGGGGTGTAGACAGCGACTGGACAGGTTCTTTTATTTAACTGGACAGCTTTACGTGGGCACGAGGTCGAAGGTGCAACCGTGTGGATCGACCTCTAATGATTATGATACTGCCGTTGAAGTGAAGCAGAGCTGTGCCCCAGCCCCAAAGCTATTTAGTCTGTGTGTAACTGCTAAGCTGACAGATGCTGTTCAGGTTTCGGAAGACGGCGTTTCTGTTGAATAACACACAGATAGCTGCTTGCAGAATATTCAACGATTCGGCGACCTTAGCTTGCTGCGTACTACAACAATTCGAATGCCGTTGTTCGTAGATGGTAGTGCGCTATTTGTAAATAGCGAGGAGTAACTTCGGCGACTGACCGTGGCATTCAAATTTGGTTAAGATATTAACATACATAGGGCATTTTCTTTCGTTCAGCGCTCTTCGAGCATAGAAGTTTTGCCGACACCCGCGGAGACACTGTGAACAGCTGCGCAGGCTTCTGTTACGTGGGTAGCGATCTGTCGATACATCTGCCTGTGGACTGCCAAAGATACAGCTGCTTTCGGACATCTTGAGAGACGTATCTGGAAAAACCACAGCCTGAGAATAAAAATCGAACTGCTTATATATCGTCCAGTGGTGTCGTCTACACTGCTATATGACAATTAAACTTGAACGTTGTATCAACGGAATGTGCGGTATTCGAGCAGCTCCCATGTGCAACGTTTGGGGTGCATCCTGTGTACTCAGTAGTCGGACACGGTTCCGAACACTGCTTCGTTGGTTAAGACACGTCCACATTATGGGCAACGACCAAATTCCCAACTCAAGTGTGCGGTATGCGGAAGAGCTACAAGTGCCACAGGTCATCGCGAGTGTTGCGATGAGTGTGACCATGAATGTGCTGGCAGACTCGGATTGTTAGGTCACCAACGTGCTGAGAGTACACCGTCACCCAAAAGGGAGCATGCGTGTTAGGCTCAAATAGGTTGTACCAATTAAATCTAGCTTTCCGTTCGCACTAAACAACAACCGTCGCTTGGCAACCCACCCGCTCTCCTTTCCAGAGATTTTAATTCATGTGGCTCCTACTTTCTTCTATTCGTTTTTTGGTGCGTTGCATAATGGATGTCGTCCGTTTTACGGTTCAACCGTCAATTTCTGTTTACCTCCTTTCTAAAGTGTAATAATATTTACTACTACTACTGCAGTAAACTGCTTCTTGTTCTATATTTTCAATACCCTTCTTTTCACCTTAGATGTTACCAATAAAGCCTGTTTCCGACACAAAGCTTTCACTTTCATACTAGCTTATCAGCTGGCCAATCAGCATTGGTCGGCTGGACGAAAAAGGCATCCACCAATACACCCTCGGTCTTATTCCTTCAGGTCTGCACCGGATACGTGGCGTGTCAGTGAAACCACAAGTGGCACAGCGCAAGCCAACTGCGGTGTGTTATGCGCCGGCACACTTGGGCTTTGGTTGTTGTGATGGGCCAATCCGAATCGGATACCATCAACCTTGTGACTGTCATTGCCAGAGGTTAGGGCCAAACGAATTACGTGACTACACCGCTGCATTTGCGTTAGCCCTGTTTTCTGGCTCGATTTATGTGTATGCTCTGCTTTGTTACTTTGCGTGCTTGTTACATGCATACAATGCTACGTGTTGATTGGGTTTTCAACCGAAAATGTGACAGATGAAAAATCGTCTTATCGTTTGCAAAAACCCCTTCTCAACCCTTCTGGGGTTGTGGTGAGTGCTTGCTTGTTTGCATGCCTACCACAAAATGCCTGACCGAGTTCAGTCTATAAGCGAAAGGAAGCGCAGCGGAGAAAGAAACTAATTCACATACCATGCTGCAACCCCGTAACCTTGACTCCGCGGTCTAGTGGATAAGTGCTTGGACCACAGTCTGTCGCCTACTCACGGATCGTGGGCTCGATTTTCGACGCGCGTGGTGCTGATGCGACCCAACTAGGTCGAAACAGCTGTCCACCACTTCGCTGGTAGTCACTGAGAGCAAGCATTTGCAGTGTTGATGACTGTTGGACTATGCATCCTAGAGTATATATGCAGGAGTAACTGTGACTGTGTGCACTCCAAACTTTCCTGAAGTCTACTATCGTTCGTTTTAAGAAACGTCACCCAGCGTAACGTTCGCAAACTACGTTGACCCAGGAACGTAGTCAAAAACGGCTACGTTGACAATCCTGACCTTCAGAAACCACTGGAGTGATCGAGTTTGATGCCAGCAGGAAAAAATCCTGAGCAGGGTGGACAAACCAAACGCCCGGTTCAGTTCTATACCAGTTAAGTGATACCGTATTTATGATCGCCCTGAATGCGTTCCCCGTCTATCAGCGATTTCGTCAAGTGCTGACTATTCGGGACGGGATCCCACCAAAGATTTCCCACACACACCAAAAAGTAAGTATGTGGTCGATTGTAAAGAAAACCGGGAGACGCCCGGTTAACGATATCTTGTTGGGAAAGATTGTAAATTGCTTCGTCACACGCGTCCGCCGGCAGAACATTTACATACTTGCCGTAAAACCTGGATCACAATGAACATACGCATTAGTAAGTTTGTGATTATCACGCTGAGAAATTGCTTGCTGATTCCGGCAATTCATTGAAGCACGCAGAATCACCAATGAAAGTGGACTTTTATCCCTCAATCAGCCTAAGGCTTTCGCCTGCATACAGTGAGTTGAGGGTTCGTGTGTGAAAAAAAGTTCGGTAAACTTCTTATGGAGTAAGTTGGAGCGCTGTTTTCCGGAGATCGCGTTGAATTTACATACTTAAACAAAACCAATCACTGTTTGGCCCTGAGCAGGATTGCTCCGTTCAAAAGATTAGTCATCGGAGCTGCTGTAAGCTTCGTCGTCGATCACAACATCTGTGAACACTTAACGATGGATCGGATGAATGTTTCGTGAAAATAAAACCAAAATCTACTGGTTATTCAGAACACTTATCCATGGACCTCGGACTGAACAATTCCGAGCTGATCTGAACTGAGTCAAACAGCTGTGCATGACTAAAAGATACCGTGAACAGAATAAACCTGTACGATCAATCGCGAGCAAGTTGAAAGTTTGGTTGAACACCAGAACACTTCAACAGAAGTTCCTTTCCGAAGCTATTGGTCAGTAATAGCATAAACTGGAGGATACATGGCGAATTTCTATACAAGGAACCTTCAAATCTATACTTTGAAGACTGTATAACGCCTCAATGTCGGTACGACTGTTGCGAGAGGCTCAAAATTGTCCACGATTTTACCTCTTCCGATTTTATCACGAAACAAGTCATGAGGATCCTGAAAAGCGAGCGGTTCATGAAAGCGTTCGTGCAGCAACTGGTTTTCTGTAAAGATGTTACAGTCGGAAACCCGTCGCTACTCCATGAGTGTTTAATCACGTATGTGATTAGTGCATTCGAAAATGTTTTAAGCGGGTACGGTTGCAGAGATCCGATCAAAGTGTATTCCGCCTTCACGGTGGAATAAATCACAGCAATTAAATTTATCGGGCGAGGAGTGGCCACAAACCGAAATCATGTCGGAATTGGTATGCACAGACTAAAAGGTCTCATGTGCAGCAACCCGTACAGTGCCTTCCAAATCGTGTCTTAGGAATTAAACCTGAAGTAATTCATTGTGATAAAACAACCTGATATGTTGGTGGGATGAGAACAAACAGACATATAACCCTTGATAATTATTCAAAGACCTACATTACGGCCTAGAAATGTATGAGTCGCATACGCAATCCGGCAATATCTATTGTCTTTCTGATGTAGAATGGCAATACTCTGTCCCCCCCTGAAACAGAGTTTCAGCGCGATCGATTAGATACAGCACCAAGTGTAAACAGCTTTCAACTATCGGACAGGTTCGGAGTTGTACCAGACAAACAACCAGTCCAAATTACCATTAAAAACAATACAACAGATGAAATTGGGCACCGTGAAAAAGCGGAAGGTGAAGCAGAGGCTGAAGACCAACGTTGATGTAATAAGCTTGGTAAGCTAGTGTAGGTTGTTAACGTTTGTTTATTTCATGTTTTTAAACTCTCTTAAGTAAAACTGTCAAGCTGCAAAGAAATGACGGCGTCCCCTACAACGCCTACGATTGTGCATCAGCTGTCCTGAACAGCTAGCTCAAGTACTTCCGGTTGCGGTGTACAACCCACTAATTTGGTTGCTGGCTGATGAGACGGCACTGAACGGCACAATAAACGGAAATGAACATAATACACACACCGTGAGTTAAACTTAAGCAGTTCCTTGTCACTGCAAAACAAGAGTAACACGTAGCCGGATATCATCGAGTTATAACAACTAAAGCTGGGACATGTATGACTGCACAAATTCGAACTAAAGAACAGCATTGTTAGCACGGTTGTTTACGTTGTAAATGCAGACTCAGCCCCATTTTCCTAAACTCAATACTAGCAGCACACATTGAGATCATCTAGGAGAAATGCACCCCATTTGATATCGTTATCCGAGTTTAAAAGCTGTTCGAAAAGCAGGCCAACTACAGGATGGAACATCATGCAAACTCAGAAGTGAGTTCTCGGGTGATAAATATACAGTAAGATAGTACGGAAAACAGATCCAAAATGCTACGAATTAGCAACACTGTTGTACTCAGTCGAATGCAGTCGAACGGCAATAGTCCGCCAAAGGTTAGCACCAACTGGTTCTGAATCGGCTAGCTTTTTGATCATGGCTGGCAGGAGATATCCCCCAGGAAGAGAACTGGCGAGGACTTCAACGAGAGACCTTATACTTGACGAGTCTGGGATGCCATTGATGGGCTGTGAGATTACAAACACAAATGAAACAGAATAAGGTTCGAGCTCAACGAAAGAAAACAGGTTATCCGCGACGGTATGTACAACAGGGGTGTTCGATACAATCAGTTACAATACGATTAGAAGATCACATATACACTCAATTCCGCCGACTGGGTTCGTGAACAGGTGAACTTGTAACAGATCAGTGGTAATGAAGTCCACTTACCAACCACAACGCTGCGAGTCCTAGTCCCAGTTGATACGATTATCCTCTTTTATATTTGGACAGCGTGACAATACTTGGCACATATGTGATCTAGCAAGTTGCATGGCCGTGTAATGGCTGTAAATCTGCTTTTTATAAACAGCGATGAATCACGTAAACGAACAGCGTGACGAAAGGATGAAATTCGGTTTGTACACGAGGACCTTATTTGTGACGCTCAAAAACAGACACACATTTGTAGCAGAAGTATAGTAAAATTTCTTGAACACACTCGTTGAAAGCGTCTATTCATCTGCAGATGAAAACAACTAAGGCAATATACACTTCTGTATCATCAGAAAGCCATAGCGAATTGAAACTGAGATCCTTGCACATAGCATCTTTTTTAACATAACTGTGGTAGCTAACAAAAAAAAGCCTATAGACTGCCTATGAGTCTGTTTTATCGTATTACACTCGTATTCAACATGTAAGACAGAAAACATGAGAGGCAATGAGAGAAAACATTTTGCGTGGTGTGTTTCGTTGTATTTCATTATGTGAGAACTTATGTGTTGGGTTATAGCACACGAGGTTAGTCGACGTGGTGAAAATGTAAAACACCTTTATCTTGGCCTTCAATCTACACGGTGACCAGTAACTTACAATAATATCAGTGTGATGACATGAAATGGGATAATACTAATGAACTGAAGAGTAACAAGTTACTCTGGAATTAGAGGTCTTAAAAAGTATTCATCAAAGGTGAGATTGTAATGGAACCGATCAGCCGGAGACCTCAACTGTCAGTCGTATCTTCGACACTGGTGCTGCTGATGCTTTTGAGCAAATCCAGTTGTATTAAAGAATTTCAGTGTGGATGCCGGACCACCTAAGTGAGATGAACACAAAACAAGTTCGAATGCAAACCTATTTTGGCATGCACTGATCAGGTAGTCAACCAAGCCTTGACGAATGAAAATGTACAACTCAACTAAAGAGGTCGGCATCGTCAACTGAGTCACCTGGTTACTATCGGATGGAAAGGTTGAAGCAAACAGGATTATCTACAAGATCCGCAACCGTTGAGCTAAACTGTTAATCTGTCACCACAAACCGACTGTTATCATGTTATGCATATCGGGTGGGAGACCGGACACTGTCGGGATGCGCAGTGTAACCGGAGGCCGGGCGAGTAACTGGAACTCGAATCGGCAGCTGAGTGACTGAGGGGTCGATATCGTCATCACACAACACACTTGTAATGGACACCTGGTCAACGTTAGTAACATTCTCGCATTCCACAAACGGAAGCCTCATTTGTGCTAGCAAAAAAACACTGAGTTCATATTAAATAAATTGGTTGCGATTTACCTGTATCGTTCAACTCAGACTCAGTGGAGTCCGCAGATCAGTGCAGCTGCTAACAGCACTCACTAGAACTGAGCAGAAACTCAGTCCCTTTCAAGATCCCACATTACATAATAATTTTACGATGTAGGAAGGTATAAGTAAAAAGTGGTTAATACATAAAATTCGTCGAAAAAATAAGACCGGTTTCGTGGTTGTTGCCACTTATTTGTTTTTCACACCCGGGGAAGTTCGACTACATTCTGCTAGGGGAATGGCAGGTGCTGAAAATCGTGGTCAACTCATCCACGAATCAGGTGTGTCATTTTCCTCAGGTTAATTCACCAAATGAAGTATTTGTCGTTCCCATAATAAGGGATGCAGTCAAAGTTCGCCAATGCATACAGCTGATAAACGAAAGCAGCCACGAAACCGGTCTGTACAGGGAACGAACCTAACCACTAAAAAATAGCCACGTTTATGCTTAAACATCTAACACCAAGGTGCACACACCATACGATCCATGTGTAAAGTAAGACGTTATTAGCGGAACAGTTTCCTTAGGTCTTTCACTGCCCGCGTCCTTACTTCACAGACAACTCGGTCAAACAACGGCAACACTCATGCCACTGAGCACGATTAGCCGCCATCCCATCTAACGTCTCCAGCTACCGAATCTGAGTCGCGTGGTTCCCAGTCTGGGTGACAAACCATATCTACAATGACCAACCCTTTGGCGAACGATTTCATTTCTCTACATCAGGTCATCATCTTTCCACCTTTCACCTTATGCCAATCGGCTGCAGTATCGGTAAAGTAGTCGGTGTGGCAGACGACACGCTGGTAAACATAGCACATGGCCTATCTATCTAAGGCTGTACACGTGTAGGGATTGAACGCCAGAACTCGCTTGGAAATCACTATCAAATACCCACTTCCAAACCTCTTCGTTGCTCACTCGTTGATGCCACCCGATTCGAGCGATCGAACGCAGATATCAACAGTCAGATGTCTGAAGACGGTTTACGTCTCCTAACTTCAGCTGCTAAGTTTCATTGTCGTAAACCAATACGGCCTCCATAGTTGTTTTATCTACACGACCCTTAGGGCTCAGAGACGTGCCCCTCTGTCGCCAGAAGTGCCTAGGTCAGGGAAGGATACGCTAATCTTTTGCTCTTTGTCGATCAACATACTGAGTACGCCTTGAGTTGGATGAACTAATGAGGGTCATACAGAGGATAAAATGGTGAATGTAACTGGATGGGTGATCAGCATTCGCCGAAAATCGCATGAACGATAGATGCCTAGGGAGTCATAGCAACAAAAAATTCTTTGGAACCCGCCAGCATATATGTATAAAAGTGCAACAAAGAACCTAACATAAGTGAACAGAAAACTCATCAGATTCGCAAAACAAATGACAGAAATGAATAGAGTGCAAATTGTCGATCACTGAGTTTACACATATGGCTCAGTCAAATTGGTATGAGTGGCTCATCAAGTACTTATAAATAGACGCGCCCGACGTAATCGCGTCCTGCGACGCCCACGTGAACCATGCTTAGCAGGATTAATTTGCAAGCGATCCGATTTACCTTTAACTTGGTCTATCTGTGGTGACGCCAGGTGCCGAACAATCGATTCTGGAAGACCGTTGCTGTACAGCTTGCAAGGAGGAGTAGACAATGGGTAAAAACGATATCAAATGTTTACAGGACAAGTTTCAAGAAACACAGCAGTTCTATGCGTCCTCGTAGAAGTGATCGAACTCAGATAACCATTGACAGAGAAGACAGGTACATTTCGACGGTGGCAAAATTGGTTAACTTGGCTCCCGGACAAACGTTGGGACGGTTCTGAAACTGTTTGATATACTTGCGCATGTTGCTACGACTTTCAAGTTGTTCCGGTGTTCGATTTAGGCGTCCCAAACGTGCACCCATTCTGAGGACTGAAACTGCCACGCTTCTCCAAGCAGGTTATCCAAGAACGCGAGGTTTTCCCTTCAACAGTTAGTACGCAGGTTGCCTAACTCCCACACTTTCTCGCATGCAACACGGTAACGGTTTGTCAAGATTGATTGCGTTCGGCCAATATTGCTAATGAATCGAGTAAAAAAGAGCACCGAAGTACGGACGCCACACAGTGAGCATGGTGTGTGTGTGCGCCGCAGAGCGCGACTACATAGAGAACGTCATTTTATCCGTAGAGAACGATATCAGAGACAAACTACATAAACTGTCTGTGTTTCCAGTTCATCGAGTAGAGTCAGGAGTGGAATATTTCTGTCCTAAGTGAACATGGCTGATCCATGCGGAATGAGTGCTGAGACACAATGACCGGTATTGTTATAGAACGTACACTCATATGCCATATTCCATAGTCAAATTATGCTATAAAGCTTCATATTACCACCAAAGTTGCGATTGTTGAATTTAGACGGCACACATCTTCCAACATTTCCGCCGTCGTTTAGAATTCCAAAGGTTGTATAATGTATAGTGTTTCGAATGAGTAGTATAGCACGAGGCAACCGCATGGGAGCTAAAGGGTGGCTCTTAAAGTCAAGAAGACCAGCAGCTATGAACAAGTGATTGGAAACGTGCATATGCAATGTATTAGACGTGCCAAAGAGACTAATGATGCACCACTTTCAAGGGATGTGAATATACGTCAGCCGTACAAAATAATGTGCTCGTTAGTGGTTGTGTTTATAAATACACACCTCCTCAGACCAGGCTTCTTCAGTAATTACAGCACCAGGGAGTTACGTGGTCGTATGAGGTCGAAAAGGTCCAGATACGCCAGATTTTGTGCTGGACGATTCACAACTTTCAACAGCACGACCTCGAATAAACGAATTAGGTAATACAATCATCACAAGGGCGCGTACGAGAAGAAAACCCTCGAGGGAATTGATGGATTCCTCAGGTAGTTAGAAAGAAGGCGGTCACAGTCTATCATACACAGTTCAAAATGCAGCAAAAACTGATCGGAGTGAGACTGTGAGCCAATTCACTCTACCGCAATAGTCCTGATAGACATATACTATCTGATATCTGGAGTTTGTGCACCGAGTCTGTGCTTAGGATAATCGAGTAGGGTGCTATCAAACTGAATTCTTCTAAGTGTACCAAAACAGGTACATCTGAACGCTGAATGAGAATTGTCTGTGGATCGGGTGGTGGTGCGACTTTCACGTGTGACACTAAAGGTGATGATGTAGGCTAATTAAACACAGAGTACCAAAGTCGTCATGTTAAAGGTAGAATTTCGCGTACAAAGATTAGGCAACCTCCGGCATATCGATAACACAGAGGTTTGCTTCAGTTTGGAAAACTCGCTCAGATACGACCATGGACGTAGTGCTACGACCTGATCCGCCCCTTGTTGGTTAACTTTCCCAATGAAAGAAATGCGCTTTACGAGGTGTAGACGACAGGCTTCGGTATTTACGGGCAGACTGGCAAGTTGAGCATACTCCAATAGCCTTCGGAGAAGAATGTCCACGGAAGACAGGTAAGTAACGCAGGCACCGGACTTTTGGTATTGGTATGCTCGCCGAGCTTTTAAACTTAGGTTGTAAACGCTTCATTACCAAGCGAGGTGACATCATCAATGCGTAAATGATGCAGCGTACAGTTTTGGGCGTTCTGGACGAACGAGCCTAGAGCTAGTTACACACAGAGTACAAAACTAAGCCAAATATGTCCGAACAAAGTCGATTCAGTGAAATGTCTTTAAAAACGAGACTTCAGATACTTTCGGTTACGACTCAAAGTCTGCACTCTAACCATTCTGTTTCAACATTACAAACTTGTGTGACCTGTTGAGTGTGCGGTTTGCACGATTCACCATTGATGACACGCCAATGCCCATGCAGCTGCACATCTGTTTGCATCCGAGTGGACTGAGACATGTGATCTTTCCGATTGGGTAGTTGGTCCTTAGCCTACTTGCGCCTATATGTTGGAAGTGTACAGCTTACCATTTGTTAGGGCATTCGTTTCTCTTTTCTATAGTCTACAGCTCTGTTCGTTCTTCCGCCTTGTTACAATACACCTCTACTGTTTAATCATGCATAGCTTCTACACTACAGATGCGACGTGAATCAGAAAAAATGGTCCTAATTAATTGAGATATGGAGACAAAGTGCCCAAAGCATCAAAAAAAGGGAGCTTAGGACTGTTTGTGAAAAGGGATATAAACACTATAAATCCTAGTCAGGCAATGATAATGACAACATCGTTTTTCGTGCTACTCCGGTCAATTTTTTACCCACATAGTTCATGTATGCGCAGGTTTGTAAGAAATCGCGACGAATGGTTTGATCTGGGTGTATTTCCAATTAAATCGAAATAGAACAGGCATGCTAAAATAATTGTAAGGGCCACTCATTAGTACGGACTTCGGAACAACTCGGCACAGCCTGCAGGCTACATCCGTTCTCCGAACTGGTGGGCGAGACTTAGTCGATGATCAATTTTGAGCTATTTTTTCTACTATGAATTAGGTTAGTGGAGCTAACTAAGCGATTCTAATCAAAATGGGTAACTCCTATTTTACAGTTCCGACTTCAACCACGCCACACCGTATGCAGCTTCCCGAGCATATTAAGGTATAACAGAGAAAGACAAGAGCAGACTCGTGTACTCGGCTCCAAGTACATTCGTAAAGACGTCTCAACTGACAGTGGCACTGGAACTTCATGTAGTTGTAACGATTACACAATGGCGTGCCACACTTAACATAGCAGAAACTGATGTGTACACCGACCGAAATTGGTAAAGTACCACATTACTCAGAGTTAACGTTAGAATAATCGTACTAAGTTCGCTTCCGAAGGTTCTCATAATTGGTCGCTTTATTGGCACGCCCCACAAACGAGAAGAAAATAGCTCACCTTAAGAAAATATAATCATGGCTCATCCGTAGTTTTAAGACGGTTTCTTCTGAAGGAACAGCACAATTGAAAACATTGGAAGAAATGAAGACGTCAGCATTTTACAGCAGAAAAGGACTACACCCTTTGCAATTCGCTGCTTGGATGCCCAGGGGAAATGAGGCCCACATAGAGGTATCCTACCTATCTACATCGTGATTTTCATATGAAACAATCCAACGGTTGACCCGTCAACGAGAGGCTATGGTCTGAATCCAGTAGAGGATTTGTGAAGCACAAATGTAATAAAATTAAGTCAAACTGGATAGAGTTTTCATCGTGGAAAGCCGAAAAACGTTTTCGCACAATTTTCTGAACATTTGTAGTGGAGTACTAAAATCTCAGGTGAACAGCACGTAAGGTTTGTTTCACTTTGAAGAAGAAGCGAGAGACAATTAATGAGTTCCGGTCATTTCAGACTCATAATAATGGTTTTCAAAATCTCCAATACTTCGCCTCGTTTTTGTGCTCTACAGTCACCGTTCCTTCAACTTTGGTTTAATGATAGAGGCATGAATGGCGGGATCAGGGTACCTTAACAGAAAAGAACTTGCCGGCTTTCACCCATGAGACTTCTTAACTAACGTAACAGACTGCACGTGTAGCCAGATTGCCTCTGCAAGTTAAAGAGTATGTACACGGATTACCGCCTGGCTGCAACTGTTACAGTAGTGATACATGTCCAATGCCCAGGTAAAAAAAGTTTATTATCAGAGTGGTGACTTTAAATAGCTAGTCTGAAATCTGAGGCAGGATTTCGGCTGCGTTCCCTTGAACCAGTGGCCCTCTCAACAAATCGACAAGATAGGACGATTGCTGATAAGCATGTAGTCAGAAAACTAATGCCGATCACAATTAATCATTGACCTAGTCCGGACAGCAATTACCTGGAGCCTATTTCTTCAAAAAAGGCACAGTGATGTGTATCCGTTAAATATTGACTGAGGAATACTGACAGGTTTTCCGTCAGCGTCTACGCCAAAACATTTGAAAATATAGAGGACATTGATTAAGATCTCGTCGTTAGAAACCTGATTGACAGCCTGAGAAGAGAAAACAGTAAAGACATGGCACAGTGTCACCATGGGCTCTAGATATTCGAACAAAGGAGGCATTCTTTTGACAGGAGAGCATAAAAGTTCGACTTATCTGACAAGCTCAAACACTCAGTTCAAGGCTGTAGGAACGCTCAACAGAGATGGTTACAATGCTGGTTGTCTTGGTACGAATGAACGCGCCAAATCATCTTTTTTCAAATGAACATTCAATGTAATCTAACTCGGGTTATACAATAAATGGGGTAGCGAAGTAGGTGCAATTTGTCAGTTGGGGAGTGTTGCTGACGAAGCTCGACCACCGATTTGGAAATGCGGGGAGTTTAAGCGGATAGGCCCAGCACGTTTAGCTAACGTTATGACACACTTGAAAAATTGATCTCCAGAGACTCATCTGAACCTTCATTCAGGTGAAGTGGTCTGTACACTGCTCACCAGAAGGTGCACTCTCATCGGGACAGGATGGACGATCGATATTGGCGCTGCTCGCTCTTCTTTGTGGGCAACTCTTTCTAATACAATGTTTCCTAAAGATGTATATCTATGAGGAACATCGTTGATTCACGTCAGTTTCAGCCTCGTCAGGGAACAGTTCGGCATGAAGTAGACGAATAACCTAACGCATCAGACACGCCGAATGTACGCAGTCAATTAAGGACAGCCATGGTTGAGGCAATGTGTAAGTCGTCGGATAATGAACGCAACTCGTGCCAAATGGAAACCTGAAGTGACAAGTTATGGTTACGATTCGAGAAAATGCATTGCAGAAGTGTCCAAACCTCAGCAAACCATACAAAAGTGATGGGTGCCAAGCTTTCTTTAAGCTGCAGATGCGAAATACAAAAGAGATGATTGTGCATCACCTCAGACGTGCAGTGAATAGCCGTTCATAGTTGAAAAGGTCTGATTCAGTGGTGAACACGGTAACTCGAGAGACGACTTCATAAGCGAAACAATATGTTCGACCTGGTTGCCTATAAGAAAAGGAGTAAGCAATGCCAGCACCTACTCCCAATCGCATTCCTATGGAAGCGCCTTTTAACGAAAAATGCGGTTAGTGACGGAGTAACGGTGCAACCAGAACGTCAAAAGACGGTAACAAAAAAACGCATATAAATTGAAATGTCGGGGACATACGTGCAGTGGTTGGCTGACGTCAAATAGCTTCAGTATGCAACGCTCGAAGTCTGGGTAGAGAATAACGAGATCACACAGCCGCCGTGGGTTTTGCTGAGCCAAGCAAACGCGGCTGAGTTGAAAGGGAGAACGTCAGGGGGAAAGGTTGACGGTAGAAAGAGACGTAATGCCGGATTTCTAACAGTTGGATTGATAATTGAAAGAAAACACATCTCTTAGGAAATGCAGAATATGCGAGCCTCCAAATTTAGTACAGTAAGTTTCGATGTCATGTAACACAGTAAGTCATATAGAAGCTGCATGCAGTCAAGAATGGCAAACCTAGACAGGAAAAGTTAAGCTAACCAGGAACTGAATCTACAATCGCACATGGCGACCGACATCTGATGAAGTTGATTGACAAGGTACTGTATGTTGTCGTTTATTTATATTTGGCGCTTCGTCTGTCTCCACACAACACGGTGATTACCCGAACGTATCCACGGGAACCAACCCACGTGGGCAATACAAGGATCGACAAGAATCTGTTCATCTGCGGTCGCTGCGCAACCGAAGTAGTCAAACCACCTGATCAATTCGACCGACTTGTTCGAACCTATCTATCGAATCGTGGCAAGTCACAGGTCGTATACTGACAAGTGCAGGAGCAAATAAATTTCGTTTGCACTCATCATTGTTGAGGTGGGCGGTGGTCCGAGCCACAATATCTCTTAGTCAGGCTCAAGGCTGCTGTAATAAATATGTTAATGAACACCACTATGGGCTCAAAAACGACCAGTCAAAACATTTAACTCCCTATGATCGTTCATTCAGGCTTGGGAGAGAATGACTGCATAGATGTGATGTCTCCTTCGGGAATTTCGTACAATACAAATGATCAGCGTTAAGTAACTAGGTCTCATTAGCCGAACCAAGGGGATAATAATGGCTGAAATCACTCGCTCCAATGATGCTATCCATCCACACCCCAGCATTTTTCTCGAGTAGAGGACAGCCGTATTATTGTTGGCAGCCTCCAAAATTAAGAGGACCTTGATGGACGGTTGATTAAGCGAGCAACTGGTCAGGCTTGCACTAATGCTTAACAGTTCATATGGATTCCATGAAGGATTTTCACGCGTCGACAAGCTACAGGCTGTCTGGAGAAAACAGATTAAGGCGGTTGATGGACACGAAATATTGATATAGTGAACCCCATCCACTCCCTCCAAAAACGACTCCAAAATAAGCGTCAACCCCCGCAAAGCGCTCATCGCATCGTCCAATCCTACATTTGCCTTGTATTCACAACACCCTTACAGTGATCATCGGCACATCCCACAATTCCCGTTAACAAGCTGAAAAAGGTTGTAATGTTGTGCTACCCACATCACAACTAAGTGTAGCAATACAGGCGATACCTGTAGGATTTCTAGACGATTCTAACTTCAAAAAGGTTTTTACGCAGAAACACAAAGGTTTTCACTTCTGACTCAGAAAGATTCACGGGCCAGCAACGAACCGAAATCAGCTACACTTCAAACTAGTTGCACTGTGAATCCATGGCACACCAAACTGGAGAACGCAATGAAATGGCTGAATGCAAGCGGCAATATCGCACAAGAGAATAGACATGAAAGGCACCGGTATGCGCAGAGTTATCAACAGTGACATCCGAACACATGGAAACAAAATTAATGCTCTGAGCGCGGTTGTTCGAAAACAAGAAAATGACCAGAAACTGCGACCAAATGTCTCGAACTGATATGAGTATTTATGACGAATTGAATGGAAAGCGCTAAAATACGTGTGAATTTCAGAGGTAAACGTGTCGATTTTCTCTCCGCTAAATACATCAAAAATATGCACTAAGTTAGATTTCGATAACCAGAGATTGGCTTTCTGAATTTCTTAAATGAACGACATTATCCCGGATGCTCTCTCTGGAGAGGACACATATGCATCTGCTGTTTCAGCAGACGATGGATTAATTCATCTAAAATCCAGCAGCGAGAGGATGTCAAACGAATGACAAGTTCAATCTGGATAAGGCGGCACTACTGATTCGTTCACTTTCGAAGTAAAGACATGTAGTGAAAGGATGCAACCTGTGGAACGAGTCCAAAGGCATGTAGAACAGCACCAATCTTCTCCTCTTCGTTGACAATATTGATTGGCAAGAGTAAGAACGTACTACTGGAAAGGCCATTAGCGATGCCGTTTCAGATATTGCTGTTAAACAGTCACATTTGTGAAAACTGATGTAGATCCATGAAGCCAATTGACACGAACCACCACGAACAAGGGGTGCACCAGAAATACACAAAGATGGAGCACATCTGTGACCAATTTCGTGCATGACCACTTGTTCGCTGGTTGACATGTTGGATCCCATTCACAAAACACTACCCCCCATTGCCAAAAGAAATCCTTTGAACCAGCAAAAATATAAGAAAGCGCGTCGATGAGTTCTCAAGTTATGTAGTCGATTAACGTTGATTCCCTTTTACACTGTTCCCCTTCGTGAGACATTTGTATTTTATGTGGTTTTCTATCATAACCATCATTATAGCAGCCAAGAGACTGACCAAAGGTACTGTGGCTCTGGCCGCCGCTCGCGTCAACAGTGACGGGGAAAACGTTACTAAAAAAAGGTTGGGAATTAATAAGCCGACTAAGCGCAATAACTAAAAATGTAGATGCAGGCACGCCACTGACCGCAGCAAATCGTCATCTCGAATAGCGTTCCTAACCAGCTATTTGGGTGATCACCAGGACCCTAGCCAGGTAGATAACACCTATCCAGTTTGCTCAGTCAGGGTCTTCATATTTCGTGACCACGTTGTTGCTTGACCACCACGTGGTTTCATCTAACTGTTAGCGGTCTCAGTAGATAATGTCCGCTACGGTAAAAGACCAGCTGGCAAACGGAGTGCGTGGCCCAACCATCCCAGGCTATACAACGCGATTAGCTGACCAAATGATGGCGCATCCCGAGCGTTCCGAAATACGCGCCGGCGAGCGATCATTTCACTTAGTGGAGGAGACAGCGATGACCAAATACAGCAAGTCGGTCAACCTCTTCGTTGGGAACAGCCCACATTTTTGAAACAGAGCAAAACAGAACACACATAAGCATTATGCACCCTTCCTTTCAGCGACAACCCAACGTCTTTTCGATGCCACAGATGATGAAGGCTGGCAAAAGCAACACGTGCCTTTGCTATACTCGCTGATCTCATCAGCAATATTACAAGCTACCGAGATAGTGCTACCCAAGTGGGTGAAACTGGCCGCAATCCCAAGCGGATTACCTGCAATGAAGAAAGCAGGAGTGACTACGCTCCAGTCTTGAAGAAGCATTTTATACTTTGAAGATGTAAAGCGCACCCCATATAAACGAGTCCGGTCACTGACCTTGTTCAGTACGGTCTGCGTGTCTTCAGCAGATGGGCTAAATAACAGTCATCCGTATACTGCAGATCGGTCAACCTAGCGCCAGGAGGAAGCTCAACACCAATCTCACTGGACTCGAGCGCACTGTCCAAAATGTCGTCCATGAGAAAAATGAACAACGGGGAATCGGACAACCTTGACGAACAATACTAGAAGTGTTGAACGCCCAAGATAGCCGTCCATAAACTCTCACCCTAGTTACAGAGTAAGCATACAGTGATTGCAACATATTCACTTATTTCCCAGATACTTCCTTGCGAAGAAAACATTTCTAGAGGACGTCAAGAGCAACTGAATCGAAATCAACCTTTAGGGTTAAAAACACTACGACCATCGGCTGTCTATACGAGTGCCGACGCCTCAAGATCCGTCGTAGAGTAGATATGTTATCACCACACTCTCGACCGAATACGAATCCTGCCTGTTCTTCACGTATCTGAATACCTCTGTGCCTAGCGAGCCGACTTAAAATCAGATCAGAGAGTAACTTGAACGCAACGGATACTAGACTGATGCATCCATGGTTGAAAGTGGGAGTTACTGTTGGCAGGCACCAACCACGAGGTACCTATTCCAATTTCCAACCCGTACAATGGACTTTCGTCAGTTCTGACATCAACCTCTCCCAACATCATTGAAAAGAAGAGATCTGGTCCAGGTGACTTGTTACGCCGTAGCAAGTTAGGCTCCAGGGCCACTTCTGCTTCTGTGCTGTGAAAGTTCAGGTACTGTCTAATCCAAGTGTTTTCGGTATATAGACTGCAGTAAGCAGCCGTTGTTCTGCCGCTTCATGATGATATCCAAAAACGCCAGGGTTTCAACGTGCTCGTGCTCAATGGTGAAGCTAATTTTGGAATTCAGCTTGTTCACTGGATCAATTATACTCGCTGGTATCTCCTTGGTATTGGTAACTATCAATACATCAACATAACGCTCGTAGAAGTAAGTTTGACGGATAACAAAGTAAGGATTACCTAAGTCTGAGCTAGAACGCCCTCTCCTACTATGCACAGCGAACGTAAAGTTCTACTTCCAGGGAGCTGGCTATACACAAATCGAAGGTGTTGCTATGGTTAGTCCGCTCGGTCCGTTAATAGCCGATATTTTCATTGCCCACCTGGAGCAGAACGCAGAGGCTGCTATCAGTCATGTTCACTTCTATGAATTCTCATGTGAGTGCCGGGCCACTTACATAGGAAGAACGGAGCGGCAGTTAAGTTATCGGGTCAATGAAAACATTCCAGTTTGGGTTCACAAAACGATCATGGATATCAAAATGCCGGACTCAAGTCAGAACACAACAAATCACAAGGAACCAGTGTTATCGATCACACGACACCTTTTGACATATCGACTCCAGTTGAACTTGTGGAAAGCGTTTCGGATACGTTACGCAACAAAAAATCGAAGGCTTCTCGGGTTCGCGGAGGTGGTAGCAATTAGCCAATGGAAGCCACTCCTCTGTGTACAGAAAGACTTGTTCGTCAGTACCAGATTGCCCTGGTAACTGAAGAACATGGATGTGTGAGTGTGCGTGAGTTTGTTGATTTTGTTGTTTAGCCTCACAATGCCTATTGAACTTTGCTATATAAGCCCACGGACTGTGGTATGTGCCTGATGAGACGCAGCGAAATGTACTCGAGAGACACAGTGCAAAAAAATGTTTCTGACTTCTTCATTCGATGATTGTTTTCGACCGTTCAATAAAGAATCCGGTGTGCACAGGTACTGTTAACTATCTGTGAACCGTAATTTCAATGAATCTCATAAATCAGCTAAAGGGAAATTCGACCCCAAGTTTATGGATGGACTGACCGACCACAAACAAAATAGGAATTGCATGGAAGGGACGGATAGACGCAAGTTTTCACCACAAACAGTGTTGACGGATATAAGGATGAGATCCTGCCCAGAAACGAGAAAACCCTCAACTTGTATACTCATTTTCAAACCAACTGAAGCATGAATGAAGCCAAATAACTAAGTCTGTGATATGTGCATGATCACCATCATAAAACAAACCAATTTGATGTTACAACGTTGGCTAGTAATGATAATGTTGTCATCTTGGTATAACCAACTACGCAGGCTATCGTGTACCACAACCGACATCAATGACTTCCTGAAGCGACCTGCGGATTAGTACAAAAATGGGTCTCCGTTATTATCATAAGTCCATTTGAAAAACATTCAGCTATAAAACGCATACCTTATGGCGACAGAACTATACAACCGAGTGTTTGATGTAGCCGATGGATCAGAATAAACGAACTGTTTGCATCTCATAACGTTGCTTTAATGAACTGGATAAGAAGAATCTAATGTTACGAGAATAATTGTGGGTTGATATTACCACACAACTTAACAATGTAGAAGTTACACAGTAGCTCATAAGGCAATAGACTGCATTTCTGTTTTAAACATTGTCTGCAGTATGCAGGCGCTTATCCAACACTGAGGAATTTCTTGATAACAACCGCCCTCTGAATACAACATTTAGATGCACAAAGTGAACTGGACGGTTAAGACGCTTTGAAATTCGGCCATTCTAAAACGCGCTGGACCACTGCTGCAGTACAAAGCAGTTCTTTCGAATGCCACGGCCGACTGTTGTAAAGCGCGAAGTGAGCAGATGAAGACCTGGAGTAGAGAAACATCATTCGCCAAGAGGTTAGCCACAGTTGGTTGAGTTCGTCTCATCGTCTGGGACCGTCACGTTACACCGGTGGCTTGAGACTTTGGGTGAAGTGACGGTCAATGGGATTCAGTGGCGTGAATGTTGCTGTTGTTTGGCTGAGTTGTCTGTGAAGCAGGTACAGTTAATGATACAGAGCAACGAAAGCCGCAAGTTGCTGATGACTGTTTGCTTGCATGGTGAATGTTCGAACTTAAACGTGATTGTTTTTAGAACTTGGGTCCTCTTGCTTTTTTCCTCTTTCCTTCGTAGCTAGGGTTTGCTTTCTTGTTCATGGCCGTATGACAGTTAAGCATCAGAGCGTGTCACAATAATACCAGCTCTGACGATGATGAACGGTCATGTAAATAACTGTGCTTTCGCAAACAGTAGCAGCTTTATTATGAAATCTCTCCTACAAAATGACCACATTGCTAGCAGAAAACAAATGAACAGTTGCAATGTAGACCACATTGTGGTACTTATGTAAAATCTGATCCTCGTGTATATTCCGTACTACGACCAACCAAACTGACCAGCGTGATAGAACAGGCCCTTCCAGTGTACAGTAGCCCAATTAGTAATATATTTCGGTCGGGCTCACGGTCGTTTATGAATGAAGGAATAATGCAGCATGATCTATTTATTTAGCACTGAGGATTATTGCCGAAACGTACTGAGCTGCAAGCCTACATGTGTGAAATACATTACCAGCACAGATTATTGTTGGTCATTAATTCGTGATTTGCGGATGTATACGTAGATGAACGGTCAAAATCACCCAATAATACGATATATAAGGAGAAAAGTTAACTGGACGATAAAACAGTGTTCCATCTGCTTGCCAATAATCAAGAAAATTACGAACGCACAACCAGATATCATGCAATAGCAAGTTAAGCTAAAATTTCCTTACACAACATTGTCAGTTTTGACCGCCGAATACAGCCAACTCAGTAGGTGATCAGCCACGATTTGGTTACCTTCGGTTGAACTGGGCTGTTGGAGTGTGGCAGTGATCAGATCTATAAAACGGTGTGAGTCAACTGTGTAACACGAGTCAAAAAACACGGAAACCAGACCCGGACCAACTGAGTCAAGTTGCCGAATGTGTGAACTGAACAAGCGACATTCAATCAAGCGTAATAAACGTCCGGGTAAATCATCAAGTTCGTCTTGAACTGGTTGGAACTTAGGCAACTAGGACAAGAAGGTAAACGCGAAAAAGGATACCTCCACACCAAGGTCTAGGCAATGTTCAATAATACAGCTGCGTAGCTCATTGGGAAGATACGGGTTAGCTGACAAAGCCTACAGGAAAAAAGGGAACGTGAGGTAAATGATTGTATATACATACGGATATGCATATATGTGTAAATTCATATATGGCTCATTAAAGTAAAACAGGGTTGTGCGGGAAAAATAAGCCACAGGATCTTATATGTGCGTGTGTTCGTGTTTTCTCGTTCCACGTCCATCTGCAATTCACATGACCTCAATGAGCCAATCGATGACTGAGTAAACGCTTATTGCTATTTGGTGGGTCTTACAGTTCACCCACTGTGATGAATGTTTATGCATAACGAGTCACGGTTGCTCTAAATACAGCTAGCTCTTGCGGTGTGACTGTTGTCGAGATGCAGCAAGATACAAGCAGCACATATGGAATTCGATGATTATACTGTAGGTCAATGAAATGGCCGTTCCCTATTTCTCATCAGCAAAAAAAACACGGGTAAGTTAAAGCATCAAGAGCAAAATGTACGCAAAAAACGGAACCCCATTAATCAACAGCATGATTAGTATGGGCCACAATACACTACTGATTGGTACCAGTGAGTACCTGCTACATAACCATGACGCGAACTGGTCGTAACCAGAAACCGATAAGGAGAATGAATGTGAGTTAATTATCAAAACCGCCTGTTTAAACATACACTTTCTCATGTGCGAGATTCACAAAAACATAAGGGGGTCACATGGTAGTTCACTGACGTCACATTATCTGAAATTAGCTGGACAACGGCATTCACCTACGAGGTCTACCATGCGCCACACAGGGCGGTCTGAACGTCATAAGGGAAAGGCTGAACAAATGTGACGATATATAAAACGTAAGATTTGCTTGGATTGTCGGAAGATGGTGTTCATTAGGTGAACGCGTACGTAGAAGATACCGTTGAACGAGTCCGTTCGAAAATCACATCGATAGAAGCGTTGCTGCAAAACGGCTGGAAGTGACCGACTCAAACGGAAATATCTAAAAACTGTTTCAAACTAAACAAGCGTACACACGTGTAACCCATAGCAGTGTGAGAAGTGCCTAACTGAATTCAACCAAGAGCATTTCACCTGGTCACTTTGCTACACCCTGTCTTCCCAAGGTCTGGCAACAGTCCGAAAGCACATGGATTTTCCTCCACAATCCATACTCATAAGTGTTGAAGTTTCGGCTACTGTGGAGCCTAACAACAAAAGCCATCGGCAGGAGAAAAGTGAGTTTAAAAAATGTATAAGAATCATTAACCCAGTGAAATTAGATGTATCACTGATGCAGGCATAAGGTCATCGGTGAGAGTTTTTGCCTAGCCATGTGGAGGATCACGCGGATCCGAAACCACTGGGTAAAGCAGTCAAGGTGTCCTCAACCCCCGACATTACTACCATCTAACAGTCACCAAGTATTCGGTGTCTGGCCGCACTGAACATTAGGCGGTACGCCGTTACATCAAAATAACGGTAGTCAACTGAAGTGCACCTGTGGTAAACGATCCGGGTAAACTCGCATGACTGCGTTAAAAACAAACATAGGATTACCTATTGCACAGAGTTACAACGTCCCTTTTGAGGAAAATAATCCCTAATGAGAATTCGGGGGAGATATCGGCACTATACTCTAACTTATCAGCATCCTCAATTCACGTATACCCCTCTAGTAAAAACAAAGAATGTAGTAAAGAACTTGTATCCTTCACAACAGTTAAAAAGAAAAGTTCCCTTACCCGTTCGATGCCGACAGCACGTCTGTTACGAGTTATTCAATATAGGTAAGAAAACAACATCCAGGTGGAGTACAAACTAACGCGAGCCATGAGCGAATATCAGATATTGTAAAATGAGAAGATTTTCTCCCTATTTCTCAGCTGCCTCGTCTGTGACTCATATTCTCAGCATATGATCAACCACAATTCAACACACTTAGGCTGAAACTGTTGAGACTGTGGCAGTTCCACACACCAATTGATCACCCGCTGGCCAAGACACGGGGAAGCCCAGAAACGGGGTCGTCTCACCTAAAGCCTTAACAGTATTTCATTATTAGCAGCGGACTTAGAACATACCACGCTTTACACAGTTCCAAATACGCTTGTAGTGAGCCGTTTAACTCTGTACTTACCATGATGAGTGGTCGACACGTAACTGTTAGTCCCTAATTAACTTTCCCATAGCCGCGCATTATCCTGTTGTTCAGCAGTACATTATAAGCTAGCATCCTGCATAAGTACGCAAACACACAACGTTGGGCAACACAGGAATGCAATTGCTCGGGCTGTTACTGATTTTGACGGTAGGTCACGAGACAAAACATTAGTAAATAAATACAAGAGTAAGAAGTGAAGATGTGAAAAGCAACGGTAGAGTTTACGAATTGGTGGATGCAAACGCTCCAGACTGCAATACATTATACGTGAGCGTTTCCAACCAGCGGTGTGGATGGTCACGCAAGTAGCGTCCGTTAACCCAGCTCGTGAGAGAGATCAAAACTTTCATAACCCGCAAAAACGTCATGGCCCAGCCACCTTGCTGTTCCTCTCAACCATCATCAAACTCAATGAACAGTGCGCAGCGTGGTAGGTGATTCCCAAGCATACAGAGTACGTGACAATTCAGTGGAGACTATGCACTTTCAAACCCTTGCTCACCGATGGTGAACTTGTGCATTTTCGAAATATGCGTCGGCAGAATGAAGCGTTGTTCACACAGTCAGCTCACTTGATACACATCATTCGGTGAAGATAGCGGAAGTCTTTTAGCAGGGTGGTATATGCATCTCCTAAACTTACAGGTCGTTTCCGATCCCCACACCAGGATGGGAAACGAAAATGCGTTAGATACCCTCTTGTTTGATTGACAGTCGGACGTCATTGTAACGCCATAAATGACGTAGGTTATCCATCCTCTTGAATACTTCGTCAAAAATATTGTAAGCTGATGAAATGACGTTACCCGAGTAGGTGTAGCGATCAACCGTCCCGAGCGACCTGCCTGTAACAAGAATCATGGGAACAAGATCAAACCAACCTCACAACACCTTGAAGACAAACTGCACACCATTCGCAGCAGCCAACCGACGCCACTGATTCAACGCGGTACGTACGTTGTCTGCAGAACTAGGTAAAGCAATGTGGTCTGTATGCCCAATATCAGCAACCTGACTAGCTGGAAGGGGATCCACTTCGAGGTCATCAAAACCACCAAGTGCTCTCTTCGCTTAGTTGAGGAAGAGGAGAGATCGGATACTCTTGTCGCGCGCCACTTGAAGAAGGGCGCTGTTGGCAGGTGCCCATAAATGCGCACACTGTACTTAGAATTGATGGTGTCAACAAACTGATATCTTTCACTCCAACACACTTATGATGGAAGCAGCCCGATAGCATGTCGGGCAGTCGAATCAAAGTCAATCATTAGGTCCAAAAATACCACCGCTGTCGGTTGATGAGAATAGTGATGACGT
Source organism: Paragonimus westermani (assembly GCA_008508345.1). Lineage (NCBI taxonomy): Eukaryota > Metazoa > Platyhelminthes > Trematoda > Plagiorchiida > Troglotrematidae > Paragonimus > Paragonimus westermani. The sequence goes on from QNGE01000128.1 coordinate 385,941, forward strand.
TCCAGTGTCGTGTGGCGAAGATATGATCGAAACAATCGTAATCAGGTGGGAAAACTTTTCGTTCTGTGCTTCAGAAACTGCCCCACCATGAGACCACACTAGCATCCTGGATGAGACAACGACTGGCTGTTATTCAATGTTCTAGCAAGTCTTTTACAAATAGAAATGACTATTTAGAAGCGTTAAACACGATTCACCTCTTCAGACTCCAGTATGGAGCAGGAGAAGGATAGTCTAGATTTGAAGCTTCACTATCAGCAATTTAAACTCTGGAGACACTTTGGTTTCTGAAGGAGGAAAGTTGGGGAAAATAACCAAAAATACTATAGTCAACGCCCACAATTGTATCAGCTGGCCCAGACCAGTTGAATTACTGCTCAAAGTGCCCACCTCCATTGCCAAGTCACCTTAACAAAGTGCAAATTCGTGGGCCATCTTTTTCGCGTACGACCCAACCAACACCTCGATGACGGTCAGTGGGACAATAAACCATAGAAAACAACACTCGATTGTTCATAGACAAAAATGTCCTTTTCGTTTCTTTATGCTGTCCAGATAAGTAAGCTTCACAATCCTTGTGCGCGCTCAGTAGGTTTGCGTTTCACCTCACAGCGGCTACTGTCATGTTCGGAGGTCATACACTCTGCTACGTTGGTGGAAATTCAGTTCCACCATACCTGCAGTTCTTCTTTGGATCAGATCTCTTGGTAACAGGTTCGTACAGCTGTCGAGGGTTCTTCTCCATGCCCGTTTGAAGCAATCCACCGCCTCGATCTGGATAGTTTGACTATAAGAGTTGTCTGAAGAGCGCAACTTGTTACCGCATCACCAAACTTCCACTCGCCTAGTTTATATCTACGAGTGGATGGCCTATGAGAAAACGAGACGAGCATAAACATCGGCATGGTCTACGTCGAATTGGCCACTCGAAAATGCCTGATAGTCTTTAACAAGGTATCTTCAAAGGTAGCTGCACTGATGTGATTAATGTGCGTGTGCAGATGGGCTGCACGAGACGGTCAAGAGATGCATATCTTGAAATGCGGAGTTCGGTATACAGTTTGTGTGGTATGTATACGCGTAACGCCCTATTGTAATATGCAGGCCAGCCGACTCTACTCTGGATGCCCGTGACTTCGCGGACCAACCTTCGGGCAACGTGGACGCACCAGGGGACAGCGCTCTTCCAAAGTAGGGGTTCGAACAACAGTTCTGAAAAGAGAAACAATACGAACAAACATGAGCCGAAGGCCCAGTAAGCCATGCACACGACTTACACAAACGCAAGCTAAAACGGTACCGATAACACAGCAGCACGCCCCGTCACACAACTCAAATCCAATTCGTGCGCGCTCGCTGGTTTCGGTTGCGCGTTACACAGCTCCCCTCTTTATGAAGCACAGTCCCCTGTGCTCCAAACATTTTACAAACCGGCTGGTGCTCATGTTGCCAGGTTGGATAAAGTGCCTCCGGGCCCTCTGCCCGTCTTCTCGTAACTTCATTTACTTTGTACATTTTTACATCTCGACACGATGTTGGAATACGGTCAAGGCCAACATTGGGTGGATGGCGGACAGCACGAGCAGCCGGACGAGCCATTGCGCAACGAAATCGGACAAACAGACGAGGAATGGCAGGCAGAAACCCCCCGGTAGAAGGCGCCGATCACANCTTGCCGCGTTGAGGCATGCTGTGTCTGTCGCTGGTTCGAATCCAGCCGAAGCCCTGACTTTTCACAGTTGGGTCTCATCTATCACTATCGTCAATTCATCCCTTCTAAGCAACGAATATAACCCCAACCGCTTTTCCTCCAGAATAACAGGACCAAGTTGTGGAGTTCATGGTGTCAACAAGCACGATCATGTCCAAGAGGATCAAGGAAGACGTTGTTGAAAGCAATACTGATAGTATCTGAACTACTGCCAGTCGACGCATACGCAGATATGACAAATGAACGTTCTCGTGGCCTGTACCGACACTTTGGCCGAACCGACTGCACACAAACAACTGCACACTGGGATCCAGCTGAGTAAACACCAATCGGGCTTAGAAATCGATGAAATCCTCACCACCAGCCTCGCCGTCCCAACAAACCTGTGAAAAACCGCCGTAGTGTGATATTTTCCAGGGGAGAATTCAAGAAAATAACAACATGGTCATCACTATGAACTTCGCTTATTCTGCTGAGTTGACACCATATTTTTCTCCTTTGATGACCAAGTCATTGACTTTTAGTTCGATAAGACTCACTTTATACTCCAGGAACGAAACAACTCTGTCTGCAACTTTCGGCAAGATGTGACAGTTATATTACTGGTAAGCAACTTGGTGATGGTAAACCACTTATGAACTGAACGCCACTTGGGTGTGATTTCAGCTTTCACATTCACATGCCTCAGCTATTCCTTCTCAAAAGAAGATTGCTCACAAAATCAATCTGCATGCAAAAGTCGCGGCCGAATTCGAAGAAACCAAAAACCATTTATCGCAGATCGCTTACATCTTAACCCTTGAATTCCAGTCTAATTTGGTCACCATCGGCTAATCAACTTTTCTGTTTGTCGGTGGGGTTCAAATCATCAGTCATAGTAATGTAATCCTATCTGAGAACAAGCGTTCATTCGATGTGCATACGGGTCAAACAAGTGGCCGGCAGCAGCAAAGGAGATCGATGTATTTCCACAACTGAATCAGCCATTGCTCACATGAAGAACTTAGCTATTCAGCTCGCCTATGCTGTGTTTGGAAGAGACCGGTTCAACTAAAAAAAAGCACCGCTGCTCTTGAGATAATGACGTGATTCTCGTGGAGTGAAACTCATCTCTCAAGACGGATGTGCCAATCAGGCGGGATGAATTTTCACGTCCCACGTTAGCACTTGAGATGTGTCCACTAGGGAAATAAGATCTTAATCTGAAACTGTCATTTTGACTGAAAGTCATCCATCCTACGGAGGGAACGTCTGGTCCGGAAGAGTGTTCTCTAGATAGGGAGTCCAATACGCGCAACAAATGATAAGTATCAATTCAATCGAGCATTCATCAAAAACAAGTTAAAAGTTTAAATAGAAACGAGCTGAGGAGGTGGAAAACACTGATCACGGAATTGATTTCGAAATATGCTCACGTGTAACAGACTGTGTAACGCATTGCGCAGGCCACGCGAGGAGACAACATTCAATGACAGGTGCTGGAACTTTGGTTGCAGAGTAGGCAGAAAATCATGAAGTGAATTTAGTTCATCGGTATCCAACTTGCTCATGGCCTGAAGAGGTTAGTATGCGAAGTCGACAGTATGACACAGTTACTTTTTGAAATGCGTTAGTGAATTTTAAAGCATCTCTCACAGTCGTTGCAGACCAAGTTGTGACCACCCACAGTGTACACGCTTGCAAGAGCTTGAGGTAATGACACAGTAAACAGAGGCATGCTCTTGTACGATCCATGGATTCTGAATACAGGAACGAAAGTGAAAAAATATATCCATGAATGCACGAATCAGGGGACAAAATGGAACGGTGATATCAACTCCAATCTAATAACCTCCTTTAACCTGTTCTGTTGTCTCCACGTGCTCAAGAGATTAGCACACAGTGTAAATACAGATGTCAATGCTGACCAGCGTTTTAGTCCTATGAGGTACAGCCATGTCAGACAAATTACAGGTGGTTTAATCGAGAGAACTAGAACAGGCAGACAATAATTCAGATTGAACGAGACCTTGAGGGCTCAAATGCTATACTTTCTTCGTTTTAAAAGTGAGGTATAGTAGCCCAAATACTAAAAAACGTAAAGGGATAGCACATGCACGAAAGGTGCTGTTACATAATCCAACTTGTCAGTGATTAAGCCAACCACGGATTAGGGCTATCGAACAAGGCGACGAGAAATGTACAAAGAATTAGCACAGTAGATGTGCTCCTCAGGCACCCCCTAACACAGACAGTATGAATGTTTTTCCAGCAATTGCTCAAACAGTGATTTTGCAATTTCAGCCGGTAAATCAGGTGAGTTACACGATGGTAAGCGCTTTCGGGACGTCCACTGCGTCACATATGAGAGAAGGAAGTTTTTACGGTAGGATGTGTGGTGGGCGAGACCAGTGATTTCGTTGGAAAACCGCAACTCTCCCTTTGATCTGGATTCGTAAGTAATACCTCTTCACCTCCGAGGGCTAGATGACGAACAGATACCATTTTCCCTCGACCATTGAAAAGTCGGATATGAGCACAGTACGGATTACATTCCTACGGTGACGTTGTAGCTTTAACCAGCTACCTCTCGGATGGTTATTTTCGCGAGGCACAAAAATGCTTGTTGAGCGATGTTGAGCTTCACGTAACATCATTTATGTCAAAATCAAGTTTCCTCACAGTTAAGAAAAACAAGCGGTCGCTGTGAGTTTGCTCCGAAAAGCACCCTTTCTTCTTTCCCCTATACGGATGCCGGATCGGTCCGCATTTGGTGAAGAGTACCATTAATGCATTGCTGTCTACGATAATGACGAAGATGAGCAAACGGTAAATGAGATCTTGAAGAGTAACTGACATCCATCGTGAAACACGTGGGCAATCAGCAATGAGAGGAATGTATGTTTATTCAGACTGACTGGGTCAACTATGCTATAGATAGGATTGTGCATCAAAAATACCATAGGTCTATGCGTTCCTGAGACGTGGTTTAATATCCCTTAGGAGAGTGAAAACCTGTGTATGTGTGGGGCGTGTAGCATGGTTCACAAAAAGCACACTATAATAGATCAGTAGGGAGAACAATGAGGATAAATCTGGAGCCAATTAAAACTGGTGGCCGGTTCGAATGTTCAACAGATAACTTCCGGGAAATACTAGTGAAACGAAGCAGACAGAGTGTATATCACGCATGTTGCTACTACTACGATGTTTGCTCGGCACTTTCACTTTTTAATCACTTCTAATGTCCACTAATGCCGCGACCAACCATGGTACCGGAATGCGGCTAGTCTGTTCCAAGTCACAATGCTCCGGTAGGGCAGTAGTCAGCAGATTCCTACGCCAATCACATGAGGCAGTTTGTCTCGTTTGAATCACATCTAGGTCACCTAAAGCCAGAAGGAGCTTGCAATGGTTTGCCACAGCTTGTTTAGGCTCGGAGACAGCGACCGATCAATTACTCTGAGTATTTCAGCCCTGTCTTCAGCCGCTACGGTAGTCGTCAGGCTGTCATTTGAATGGCTACAGGTCCAACGCATCTGCGAGGGCTTACTCGAGTTATTCGCCCTTTCCCATGATAACAACAACCGGGATCTATGGCAATCCAAGTGAGTTTCTGACTTACCGAAAGACAGGAGTGGCTTACCAGGGTTTTTTGGTATGCGTTACGTGTCGTACAGACAACCGTGCGCCCAGTCTTTACCACGTACGTGTTGGCTTGCGCCTCCGTGTATGGCGGACGAGCTCATTCAACGCTTTAGGTCCGTATTCGACGAGGTTCTTGGTTGCTGCACTCGTGCCCAAGCGGTTTTGCACCTCAAACCTGCAGCTCAACCTGTTTTTCGGCCGAAACGCTCAGTACCCTACGCCGCCCTACCCCTCGTCGACCAAGAACTCAAACGCCTTGAGGAGTTAGGGGTGCTGACGCCTGTCACCTACTCATCCTGGGCAGCCCCCATCGTTGTCGTGAAAAAGGCCAATGGATCAGTTCGCATTTGTGCTGATTTCTCTACCGGGCTCAATGCTGCTTTGGAAGCTAACTGCCATCCACTGCCCGTCCCTGAAGACCTGTTCACGATCCTCAATGGTGGAACCTGTTTCGCCAAGCTAGATCTAGCCGATGCATACCTGCAGGTCGAAGTCGCCCCACAATCCCGTGGTCTACTGACGATCAACACACATCGCGGTCTTTACCAGTACACCAGACTGCCATTCGGTGTCAAGACCGCCCCAGCCATCTTCCAGCAGATCATGGATGCCATGCTGTCCGGCCTGCCTGGTACAGCTGCCTACTTGGACGACATCATTATTTCTGGCCGAACGCGTGAAGACCTTCGAGAACGGATCGCAGCCGTTCTCCAACGAGTTCAAGATTACGGATTTCGGCTTCGAGCAGATAAGTGTCAATTTTTCATGTCGTCCATAAAATACCTTGGCTTTGTTTTCAACGCTACCGGCCGCCGTCCAGATCCTGAGAACGTTCGTGCCATCCAACACATGCCACCTCCAAAGGATGTATCATCTCTCCGCTCGTTCCTGGGTCTCGTTAGCCATTACGGCTCCTTCCTGCCTTCGCTACACGACGTTCGAGCTCCCCTAAACCACCTCCTCAGAAAGGACATACAGTGGCGCTGGTCTCCTGAATGTGCACAAGCATTCGAAAAGATCAAGTCTATGCTGGGGTCCGACATCTTGCTGACCCATTTTGATCCCAGCCTACCAATCGTTGTGGCTGCAGATGCCTCCAATTTTGGCGTGGGTGCCGTGATCTCTCACGTCTTCCCCGATGGGTCTGAGAAAGCCATCATGCACGCTGCAAGGACGCTCACAGCTGCTGAGAAGAATTACGGCCAAATCGAGAAGGAAGCTTTGGCGCTCATCTTTGCTGTGAAGAAGTTTCACAAGATGATTTACGGTCGGCATTTCACCCTTCTGACAGACCACAAGCCACTCGTTTCCATTTTCGGCTCAAAGAAGGGTATACCTGTGTATTCTGCCAGCCGGCTGCAGCGCTGGGCGACCATTCTCATCAGCTATGACTTCGACATCTGCTATCGTCGAACTGAGGATTTTGGCCAAGCTGATGCTCTTTCTCGCCTCATCGGCAACCAGCGTTCCGTTGAAGAAGACACTGTTGTTGCTGCCTTATCCATTGAGAACGATGTACGCCAAACGTTTCTCGACGCTATCCGCGCAACTCCAACAACGGCATCCGATGTCAAACGCGCCTCCGGATCTGACCGCATCATTCAACAAGCAATCACGTACATACAAACCCAATGGCCATCAACCCCACCAGCTGGTGAACTCCGTCAGTTCTACCTACGACGCGAGTCCCTGTCAGTTGTCGACTCCTGCCTGATGTTCGCTGACCGCGTCGTCATCCCTTCATCGCTTCGCCAAACTGTTCTCAAACAGTTTCATTCTGGACACCCTGGTGCGGGACGTATGAAGGCGCTTGCCAGGAGCTATGTTTACTGGCCTGGGATCGACAACCAGATCGAAGACCTGGTTAGGCAATGCAGTCGCTGCCGCCAAGCTGCCAAGAACCCGCCGCGCGTAGAGCCTCAGCCATGGAAGCAACCCGATCAGCCATGGTCACGCCTCCATGTGGATTTTGCGGGACCCATCGACGGTGTGGTATACCTCACTCTAGTGGATGCATACTCCAAGTGGCCTGAGATCGTTCCGTTTACGCACGCCACAACCTCAGCCACTATCAACAATCTACGGCGGATCTTCAGTCAACATGGTCTCCCGGAAATCCTTGTATCAGATAATGGATCACAGTTCACATCCGTCCATTTCAGGGAGTTCTGCATTCAAAACAACATTCGTCATCTGCATTCACCACCGTACCACCCACAATCAAACGGCCAAGTGGAGCGCTTCGTCGACACATTCAAGAGAGCACTTATGAAATCTCGCGGGGAGGGACCGACCGAAGAAGTGCTGCAAAGGTTCTTGCTCACTTACAGAACCACCCCGAATCCGGCGATTCCCAGTGGACTTTCACCCGCCGAAGCTCTCATGGGCCGCAAGCTGAGGACCACATTCGACGCCATGCTGCCAGTAGAAAAACCTCCCGAAGATAAGAAGCTGCTACCCCGACGTAGATTTGCCGTCGGTGATCTAGTTTACGCAAGAGATTATCGGCCAGGTCACTCCCACTGGATAGCAGCGACGGTCAAGCATCAGACCGGCTCGGTCCTCTACGACGTCAACGTCGGAGGCGACATATGGGTGCGCCACGCTAACCAACTTCGCCCACGCTATTCCGCAAACGCTGGGCGAACAGAGAACCAAATGCCACTGGACTTACTTCTCGACACTTTCGAAATCAAGCGCCCAACACAGCAAGTTCCGGCGACCGTTACCCCACCGACCTCAACGCCGAGACCCAACAGGGAGCTGACTGCTTTGCAACCAAGACGATGGACGGACCGAAAACGCAAGCCCACTTGTCCAATGCAACTCGACCCACGAAAACGGCGGTACCAATAAGTCTCAACAGGGGAGGTGTTGGGAAAAGCACTTTTTCCCCCAAAAAAAACTCGCTATATTTCCCAAGGGAAATAGATGCTTCTATCTTGATAACTCGAATGCCCGCCATCATTCTGGGAGATTCGAGTTCGCGCGCTTGCTTCTGATTGGCCCGTTCAGTGTCCTAGGACCAGGGCCACCGAAAACTTATAGATACAGCCGTTTTGAGCCACTGTTTTGCCTTCGGACTGAGCAGCAAATAAAGCTCGTTTGAAGGCCGTCTTTTTCGTTTCTTGTTGGGGGGGTTCTAAGTTGCGAGAGTTGGGTCCGAGTACTTGCGTTCGGATTATTCGCATTGTTTGCGATATCGTTGCGTTTCATTCGTGATCGAGGTACTGCTCGCGGTCTTCCTGTCCGTTCTTGCCTTCCTCTCTCAGGGAGTCGTAACAGTTTGACAACTGAGTACTGCGACCCCGTTCATCTTTGAAACTGAGAGAAACCCCTTCGAATATCCTCAAGTGACATAGAGACACGTTTACTTAGAAAAGGTATGGTAAAGAGTGACGCCAATTCGTCTGTCAACCCTGGAGGTTTCGTGATTGTGTTCGTCGTAGCATCATAAGAAGGTACGGCGGAGTGTTGATACAATTGATACCGTTTCTGTGCCACCTCTGAAAGTCTGATTTTGCCACACACGCTATCTGAAAACTAGTTCTTTTCCCCAACACCATGTGACGAATATGGTTAGATTGCATACCACTAACAAGTATTGTTTCGCAGTAGACACATGAGAATTAGTTCTCAATAAGATATTCCAGCCTGTGATTGAACTGATCGACAGTCTGTCTATTCTTCTTTTTAAAGGTAGCCTAAATATTCAATTTTGCGGGATACGAGATCGTAGAGTGTGCCCTGAAGGACTGAAAACATAATTATGTAGATTTGCCCCGAGGCAGACGACACTGCCCTACTCTGTGAGGGTTTAGAGGGAGCCACAGAATAGTAGACAGATTAAAGGCTTTAGTTCGTCAGTTTGGAATGTCCTGTGTATCTACTAAGTGCAAGGTGCTGGTGTACGAAAAGAAAGACTGTGCCTGCGCTCATCCTTGGTGGTAAGCGCTTGGAAGCAGTCGAGAAGTACAAGTACATTGAGGACTGTAGGCGTTGGTTGAATGTCTGTTGAGATGACAAATCTCATAGCAAAGGCTCGGATGGCGATTGCCAACTTACATCATCTGTGGTGTCGGCATGATCTCAGCCTTTCTACGAAAAACTGAGTGTACATCCTACTGTAAAGACAATCCTATCGTACGGCTCCGAAGCAAGGTCTATAAACGCGGAGGATGTCCACTGACTAGCCGTTTTCGACCACCGGTCTTCGAAGCACTAGCAGCATGTCGTAGAAACACCACGTCAACAATGACGAAGCTGGTAACGTGTCTTCGGAACGGATGGGTTCTGTCAAGCTTTGAATATATTTGTAATGAGAGTGCACTAGAGCAGTTTTGCGAATGATGAATCAGCTGGGCAGAACTCGCATACGAGAAGCTGCACGTTGCGCTGGAATCAACCGTGGCCAATCAATCAGAAATGCCGATCAGCTGCTACGTTATTTAATGTTTTTCCCCTATGAAGTGCTATTTTTCCAATAAATTGAGACCGCTTAGTGCCAGCTAGCCTTCTGTTCTGATTTTCCCGACTAGGTAACTCGGCACGCGACATGATACCAGAAGACAAAAGGAAGCTTGCACACAGCCACCAAAGCAGTTCATCAAGTGCGGTCGCAATTGTTTCTCCTGAGTAGTTGGACGTGACCAACAGCAACCGATTGCCATAGACATGACGAATGTGGAGACAGAAGTCTGACGACTCTGCAGTATTGAGCAGTTTGTCTCAACGATCGAAAGAATACCAATCGGCGATGTTCCGGCATTGCGCTGGAGACGTAGACAGACAGATCGTGACGAACTTGACTTCCGCTGACGACGAAGACGAGAACAACCTGGGTACGGTGGTCAGCAGATTCGAGGAATACTGTATCGAGTGGGCAAACGAATCTTTTGAACGCTTTCGTTTCTTTCAGAGGAACCATCACCAATGAGAATCTACCGATCAGTGGGTGACGGCACTGAAGGAGCTGGTTAGGACTTGCTACTTTTGCAAGTGCATGAGAGACAGTCTAGCACGCGATCGAATGGATCACGGTGTTCTGGACGCTGCAACGATCAAGAGACTACTGACAGTGACACAGTTAACGCTTGCCCAGTGCCCTGATATTTGCGATGGCGAAGCGGCTGCGGACCAGAGAACCAAGGACATTAACAGTGAAGATGGAACGTAGCTCAACGTGATCAGCCGAGCAGCAGCAAGGCCCGCGGTGTACCCCTGCCTGTTTTGCAGTAGTGACCATGAACGACAGAAAGTGTCCGGCGTTTTGAAAAACTTGCACGAAGTGTCGGAAGAACCATTTCTCCAAGCAGTGCACGTCACCACCCGTCAGACAGATCAACGGAGAGTCAAAGGCTCAGCGAATGGTGAGCGGAGTTCGAGATCCACTTGGGCCGAGAAGGATTTACGCCCAGCTTCCCAGTGAAGACAAGCGACAGCGACGTCAGTGGGATTCGGGTGCTTAGGTCAATGTCAAACCCGTAGGTTATCTCCAAACATCGACTGTGGAGTCGTCCGGTGCACAACCGTGAATGTGGAATGGGACACAAGCGCAAGTGTTGGGACAAGCAAGTGTGCTGACCGGAAGTCCGGAGAACGGAAAACCTCAGGTGATTGATTTCTTTCTTGTGAGGGAAGACTCAACATCAATCATCGGTTTGGATACCATTCAGACAATGGGCTTCCTGACTTTCTATGATTACAATTTTCTTCAGGTGGTAGAGATGTTCCAATTGTAAGATCAGTACTCTACTGTGCTTGATTCTGTTTTGGGTTGTATGCCAGGTACTGTTAGTCTTTCTGTAGCAAAGAATGCCATACCGGTTGCTTTACCAGCTATGGCAGTTCCGTTAGCCATCTGCGAGTAACTCATAAACGAGTTGAATCGTCCGCTCGAACAGAAGATAACAGCGCCAGTGGATGGGCCCACAGACTGCACCAGTCAGATCGCAATAAAGTTGAAGAATTTTGGTGATATTTGTGTGTACATTGACTCCCGACCGCTGTACGCCAAAGGGAACAATACAGGTTACCAACTCTGGACGATATTCTGCTAGAAGTAAATCAAGCCCATTACTTTAGGAAAGTCGACTTGTCTCTCATGTATTGGCACCTGGAGCCGGATGAAAAATCCAGATAGCTAACCACGTTTGGCACCCCTTTTGATCATTTTCAGTGGCTGTGTTCACCTTCTGCACTGAAAGTATCGAGCGTAATTATTCAGAAACGTTCAGACGCTTGACAAGCTCGAAGGAACTATAGTGACCTGCAGATGACCCCGGTCTGCCTGCTGTATGATGTGTGAAATTTCTTCAAAATCCTAGTTCAGGTTGTGCATATGATCATTGACTACCCTCCGCTTGCTGCGGGCGGTCACGTTCGTTTGTTTGCGTGTTTGTTAGTCTATGCGCGCCAACGGCACCATAGATACTTCGGCTTGTTCGTACGCTCTGGGGTCGAATCCTCAGCTCCCCTAGGTACTTCGGCGTATCGGTGTCCTTTAGCGTTGGTCAGGACTTCCTGTAATTATCGTATAGTATACGTGTGGTCACCCTCAGGGATTCGCATTCTTATTTCGCGTCTGGCATTCGTTGCGTATACCTCGGAAATCATTAATTTAGTGCAAATACGCATTAACGAACAACCATTGACGCTAACGATGTACTGATTCACGGATCATCATCATCATAGACAGCAATACATCAGTGGTTCACACTAATGCTTGACTGCTACACAACCATGAAGAAAAAACATACCTTATATGGGAAGGTAGAGAAGAAAAAAAGAAGGGGACGGGAAGGGACCTAACTACTGAAAATGACTATGTCCATATTCAAACATTCAGCATCAAGGTGCCTACACCCTGCAAACAAACAACCGAGCTGCAACTGAGAGTAAGGCGTCATCAGCGAGACAGCTTTCTTACGGCTGTCACTGCCACGCATCATTGAATGCACTCACTTCACAGAAAACTCGGACAAACAACGACAACATTCACGCCACTGAGCTCGATTAGCCGTCATCTCACCTAGCGTCTCAAGCCACCGACCCTGAGTCGCAAGGACCCCAGCCCAGGAAATGGACACGACCCACAGTGGCCAACCTCTTCGTGAACGACTTCATTTCCCTACGCCAGGCCATTATCTGACCACCTCGCATCTTACACCAGTCGGTCGCAGTGTCAGCGAACAGTGCTCAATGTGGAAGACGACTAGCTGGCATCCTTAATACGTGGTCCAACCATTTAAACCTGTGCAACTGTAGAGACTGGACAAAAGAACTCGCTTGACAATCACTACCAAACACCCGCTTCCCAACCAATTCGTTGTTTACACGCTGGTGTTACCCGATACGAGCGATTGAACGCAGACATCGGTGATCAACTACTTGAAGACGGTTCACGTCTTCTACCCTGAGCGGCCAGGTCTTGCTGTCGTAAAATAATATGGCCCTCGCCGTTGTTTTATATACGCGACCTTTTAGCTTCAGAGAAATACCCCTCTGTCGCCAGAGATGCCTCAAGTTAGCGAATACCGCCCTAGCCTTAGAGATGCGCGCTTTCATTTCATTCCCTACACCTCCTCCGCCGCCGCCAATGCAGCTTCCCAGGTATACAAACCGGACAACAACCTCCATGACTACATTATCTAACATCAAATCTACGTGGTCACAGCAATCCTGCAGAAGCACTTTG
>QNGE01000128.1:401258-419213 GCA_008508345.1 Paragonimus westermani
TGGTACGTTTTTCAGGAAGAGATGCCAACCATCTTCCAACCCCCAACCTGGAGGACCAGGAGACTGTAGTTTGTCAGACCTCTACCTGTTGGCCTGCCTGGTATGAGTAACTCTGTCCAGTTTAGCCTAAAAGGTCATCGAGATGCACAAACCGTCACACCACGTCAAGGTCCAGTCTCACCGTGACAGTGATTCACGGATGCACGAGTACGGGGCATAACCAGAACCTTCAGGGTTTTCTAAGACGGCGCATGTCGTAAGGATTGGCGTTATCACAGGATAAGATAGATTTTAGGTAACAAAAGTAAAGTTTCATGGTCACCTACGCGCGTTTGAAGGACTGAGGGTCGATTCAGACAAAGTGAAGGCGATCCGGAATATGTCACCCCCGAAGATACCAAAGAAGTTTCGCGTCCTAATGGCATGACCAATTACCTGAGTCATCTCCTCTCAAAGTTGGTCATAATAATGCATCCAATTTGACAATTTACACACAAAGGGGTCACGAAGATGTGAAACGAAGTTCGGCAATCAGATATAGAAAGATTAATTTCGATTGCCTCGGCGGTAACACATTTTGATCCTGAGATTCATCTGATTACTCAACGTGACAGCAGTCAGTCAGGCCTTGGAGCTTTCAGCGATTGATACACGGGTTTTAGGCAGAGGCCCAAGGTTCCCGGATCCAGTTGGCTTTTCTTGCTCGGTAATAAGCGAGCGCCTATTGATCAGAAAGAGTGTAGCACTGCTCTTGGGGATTACAGTAAATACCGAAAACAGAATAAGTTTACCCGCATAATAAGTTTTTAGGTGAATGAGAATCAATGAATGCTTTGAAGCGATCCATCGGAGATCTGCCAACGACCTCAGAAGGAAGGCTGTTCCAATGGCTGATAACCTTGTAAGGAAAGAACTGCTATCTAACGAAGGTCAGAAGACGAAACTTGAAAAGCTTCCTGTTATGTCCTCACCGACCGTCGTCATTCTCCATAATGAAGAACTGTTCTACAAGACCCACTCTAAGGGAGTGTGTAGAAATTAAATCGCCGAGGTCGTCAAAATTCAGGTGGGTACAGATCCAGAATTTCAACTCGAGACTCGCATGCGACATTTTTTGAGCCCGCGACTAGCTTGGTGGCCCCGCGTTGGACACTCAGCAGCTAATGTCTTTCTTCAGGCCAGTATACACGATCTGATCAGGATACTCGAGAAGTGGCCTTATATAAATCGTTGGGCGTTTGAAATGCTTTCTTGTCTATGCAGAAGAAAGTGCGTTTAGCCATCCTAAGAGCGCCGAATCCCTTTTTCACCATCTCATGGTGATACGCGAAGGATAAGTTAAACGATAACCAGATGCCCAGGTCTTCCTCCAGATCGATCTACATGACACCTCTTGTGCTGAAAACACCATGAATCACAAAGGCATCGCCAAAATCTCCATCGTGACATATCGGCACACTTATTTACAATTAGTGAGAGAATCCAATCGTCCAACCAGCGCTTAATTGCATCAGTATCCATCCGTAGTGCACTGAAATCAATAGCATGCCAGATTCTTAGGTCGTCAGCGAATAGGAGGGCGTTGCTGGAAATATTATCCGGAAGTTCGTTGATGTAAATCAATAATAACAGAGGACCTAGCACTGACCCTTGAGGAATTCCAGCAGAAATGAAAGAGGGGGACGAAAGGTCTGATCCGGTTTTAACTCTGGAAGTTATTTTATCAAAAAGAGCCAATCCAGCGAAGAACCTCTCCTTGAATATCGTAAGCGTCCAGTTATTTTCAGGAGGCCGTGTGGTACACGGTCGAAAGTCTCGGCGAACTCAAAGATAGCATCTGAGATGAGGCCACTGTCTTTGGCTTCCGTCAGACTGTCCATGAAAATAAACATGTTTGTTATGCATGACCGGTTAGGAAACATGTTTGTTATGCATGACCGGTTAGGAAGGAAGCCAAGCTAGATGGGGGAAAAAAGACTGCTTAAGTGGTTGCGGGTTGAACTCTTTAATAGGCACTCCATTATCTTGCACGGACTGCTAGTGAGGCTGATTGGCTGATAGGTAGCCGGAGAGTGCCGGCCGCTAACTATAAACCTGGGTGTGACCGTCGCCTCTTGCCATGCACTAGAGAGAAGGCCCTGTGGAATGTCTGGTTGAACAGCTTATAGAGAGGTTCTGCCAGACTAGCAGCTGCTTTGAGAATTCTGGGATGGACCTGGTCAAGACCTATTGTACTGTACGAATTAATCTTGAATAAAAGGTCTTCAACATCTAGCACAGAAAACTCAGCGGCAACGAGTGGTTGCCGGAAGTTCCGCAGCGGTAGGATATGATGCCAGTTCGGTGGTGCGACTTTGCAGATTGCCGAACAGCACTCCTTGAATAACTTGGTCACAACCAGGGAGTCAGATGAAGTCTCCCCATCGGGCATTCGCAAGGAAAGAGCTGAAGGTTTAACCTTTCTTAGTCGTCACATATGTTTGAATAAGAGGTTTCTATTCCCGCGGGCTGTAAGGACTACTTCTTGCACGAGTTTGGTGTGTTCACGGATTTCCCGCTTGTACCTAGTTCGGACAGTGTGGAACGGGCTTAGATCCTTCGAGTTTCCCGGAAAGTCTGTGTTCTTCCCCGTCTTCCTCCCATAGGGTGTGTTAACAGCTGGTGACAGATATCGTGCTTGATCAATGGCGTTGGACGGTGCTGACGTTAGGCTGTTATCACGGCAACAGTTGAAGCTCACGGTGATGCTCGTCCAAAGATTGTCCAATACGAGTCTGGGCCTACGCGCACAACCTGGCGCTGCGCAATCCGCGGACAGTTTGACGACGGGTATCGCCGAGTTCGTCTGCGACGCACATGCGAACGTGACAATCGATTTTCGGTTCCGTCGGTACAATGACGTGTTTCGTATTGAATTTGCCAGTCAGGATGATTCGTGGGAAATCCGATTTCTCTCCAAACTTGGCCCTGTATAGCATCAGTGGTATGCCAAATTCATCCTGCCCAAGTGCCCACACGACATCAGCTTCGACGAGACGGTCAGTATTCTGTTACAGATATTCAGTGACCAGTCACCCCTACTCAACTTGCGGTGCCACTGCCTCAAAGTGACCAAGCGGGACCTTTTCGCTTATGCCGGAAGCGTGAATCGCAAAAGATTCAAGTTATTCTCCCTCATAGTCTCCAGACCCCAATGATACTGACCTCCATACACGCCTGCTTAATCGGATCCAACAAGACGAGTCAGCTACCCTTCAGGACCTCACAACTGAAGGCCATCGACTGTTCAGTCTGAAACACTCTTCCCTGGTCCAGAATCCTGAGCAATCCGCAACCTCTCTCAACTCAGTCACATGTCCAAGGCAGCTGCAACAACCCTCTCCCAAGAAGCGCCCAGTGAAATCGACCTTCAAGAAGTCGCCTCCCTCTTAATGCTGGCACTGCGGCGCATGGCACTACACGCGTTGCTGCTCCTCCAAGCAACAATGATGTCAGCGTTGCAGAAAGGTGATCCACAAGGACGGCTATTCAATCACGACTAATAAGCGGTCACGCCCACCTCAGTCTAAACCAATCATCAGGTTCAGAAGCTTGCTTGTCTCCTCCAAAGTTGACGTTGTCTCACGCAGGAAGCTTGTGTCCGTACTGATCAACGGACACTCAGCTCATCTCCAGCTCCACACTGCATTCGATACCACAATTATCGCCAATTGCCTGTGGAAATTAGATGGCAGCCCGCCAGTCCAGCGCCTGTGGTGGTATAGTGCAATTAACTGGGCAAGTGTATTGTCGTGTCGGCCTCAAGAATGAGACCACTGACGCGGTCTGCTACCTATCTGATTCAAATCTCAATCTACTTGGTTTCGACTGGCTTGAACAACTCGGCTCGACAGAGTTACAAATCATACACATTAGCAATCGGTTGCAGTCTTTCACAGCGAAGCCACCATGCATAGCGGACGAACTCAGGTCGGTATTCGACGGAAGTCTTGGCTGCCGCACTCATACCCAAGCGGTTTTACACACCAAACCTGCGGCTCAACCTGCCTTCGGTTCGAAAAGTCCAGTACCGTGTGCTGACTTCTGTCACCTACTCATCCTGGGCAGCCCTCATCGTTGTCATCTGTACTGATTTCTCCACCGGGCTAAAAGATGCTTTGGAAGCTAACTGCCATCCACTGCCCATCTGTGAAGACCGGTTCACGACCCCCAAAGGTGGAACGTGCTTCGCCAAGCTCGATCTAGCCAACACATAAAATCCTGTGATCTGCTGACAATAAACACATATCGCGGTCTATTCCAGTACACCAGACTGTCATACGGTGTCAAGACCGCCCCAGCCACTGTCCAGCAGATCATGAATGCCATGCTGTCTTGCCTACCTGATACGGCTGACTACTTGGACGACGTCATTATTTCTGGGCGAACGCGTGACGACCATCGAAAACGGACCGCAGCCGTTCTCCAACTCAATCAAAATTACGGGTTTCGGCTTCGAGCAGACAAATACCAGTTTTTCATGTATTTCATCAAATACCTCGGCTTTATCATCAACGCCACTGGCTGCCGTCCAGACCGTGAGAACGCTCCTGCCATCCAACACACGCCACTTCCGAAAAATGTCTTAAAGCTCTGCTCGTTCCTGGGTCTCGTCAGCCATTACGGCTCCTTCTTGACAGTACCGTGTGCTGACTTCTGTCACCTACTCATCCTGGGCAGCCCTCATCGTTGTCATCTGTACTGATTTCTCCACCGGGCTAAAAGATGCTTTGGAAGCTAACTGCCATCCACTGCCCATCTGTGAAGACCGGTTCACGACCCCCAAAGGTGGAACGTGCTTCGCCAAGCTCGATCTGGCCAACACACACAATCCCGTGATCTGCTGACGATCAACACATATCGCGGTCTATTCCAGTACACCAGACTGCCATACGGTTACAAGACCGCCCCAGCCACTGTCCAGCAGATCATGAATGTCATGCTGTCTTGCCTACCTGGTACAGCTGACTACTTGGACGACGTCATCATTTCTGGGGGAACGCGTGACGACCTTCGAAAACGGACCACGGCCGTTCTCCAACTCATTCAAGATTACGGATTTCGGCTTCCAGCAGGCAAATACCAGTTTTTCATGTCTTTCACCAAATACCTCGGCTTTATCATCAACGCCACTGGCTGCCGTCCAGACCGTGAGAACGCTCCTGCCATCCAACACACGCCACTTCCGAAAAATGTCTTAAAGCTCTGCTCGTTCCTGGGTCTCGTCAGCCATTACGGCTCCTTCTTGTCTTCGCTGCACGACGTCCGAAGTACCCTAAACCACCTCCTCAGAAAGGACATAGTGGCACTGGTCTGGTGAATGTGCACAAGTCTTAGAAAAGATCATGTCTATGCTGGGACCCGACGTTTTGCTGACACTTCGATCCCTGCCTCCCAATCGTTATGGCTGCAGGTGCCTCCAATTTTGTTGTTGGTGGCGTGATTTCCCACGTCTTCCCAGATGAGTCCGAGAAAGCCATAAAGCATACTGCACGGGCCCTCACAGATGCCGAGAACTGCGGTCAAGTCGAGAAGGAAGCCTTGGTGCTCATCCGTGCTGTGGAAAAGTTTCACATGGTGATTTACGGCCGCCATTTTACCCTTCCGATAGACCACAAGCTATTTCTTTCAATCTTCGGCTCAAAGAAACGAATACATGTGTAATCTGCCAGCCGGCTGCGGTGCTAGTCTACTATCCACATCAACTATGACATCGGCATCCGTTGCCGTCGAACTGAGGATTTCAGCCAGATCGATGCCCTTTGTCCACTCATCAGTAACCAGCGTTCCGTTGAAGAATACACTGTTATTGCCGCTGTATCCATTGAGAACAACGTATGCCAAACATTCATCGACACCAACTGCGCAACTCCGACTAGAGCGTCTGATGTCAAGCGCGGCTCCAAAGCTGACCGCGTTCTTCAGCGTGTAATCACGCATGTCCAAACCCGGTGGCCATCAACTCCACTAGTCAGTGAACTCCATCAATTCTACTCGTAGCGGGAGTACCCGTCACTTGTCGACTCTTGTCTGATGTTCGCTGATCTCGTCGTCATTCCTTCTCTGCTACGCCAAAGTGTTCTCAGACAGTTCCATTCCGGACATCCTGGTGCAAAACGCATGAAGGCGATCGCCGGGAGCTACATCTACTGGCCTGGGATCTACAACCAGACTGAAGACACGGTTAAGTAATGCAGTTGCTGCCGAGAAGCCGCCAAGAACCCGCCGTGCGTCGAGTGTCAATCGTCCGTGGTCACGCCTCCATGTGGATTCTGCGGGACACGTGGTATACCTCATTCTGGTGGCTGAATACCCCCAAGAAGCCTGAGATCGTCGCGTTGACATACGCCAGAAACTCAACCGCTATCAACAATCTACGACGGATTTTTAGCCGAAATGGCCTCCCGGAAACGCTTGTCTTGGATAATGGGTCGCAGTTTGCCTCCGTCCAGTTCAGGGAGTTCTCTGTTCAGAACAACATTTAACACCTGCATTCACCACTATACCACCTACAATCCAACGGTCAGGTAGGACGCTACGTCAACACATTCAAGAAGACACTTATGAAGTCTTGCGGGGAGAGGCCGACCGAAGAAATGCTGCAAGGGTCCTTGTTCACTTACAGAGCCACCCCGCATCAAGCGATTCCCAGTGGACTTTCACTCACAGAAGCTCGCATAAGCCTCAAGCTGAGGATGAGATTCGACTTGATGTTGCCAGTAGAAAAACTCCCAGAAAATAAGCAGCAAGTCTTCCGACGTGGATCCGTCGTCAGCAATCTGGTCTACGCAATGGACCATCACTCAGGTCACCTCCAGTGGATAGAAATAACAGTCAAGCATCGGAACGGCATGGTCCACTACGATTTCAGCGTCGGAAGCGATACGTGGGTGTGGCATCGCAACCAACTTCGCCCACACCATTCCACGAACGCTGGACGAGTGAGGAACCAATTGTCGTTGGACTTACTTCATGACGCCTTCGAGATCACGTGCTTAACAGAAGTTTCTCGCAACAGATACCTCAGCAAACTCTAGCCCGACTGCGCAGTCGACTCAACCTTTTCACTAACCGGGTAGTCAATTCGTGGAACAAAT
The DNA here is from genome assembly GCA_008508345.1 of Paragonimus westermani. Lineage (NCBI taxonomy): Eukaryota > Metazoa > Platyhelminthes > Trematoda > Plagiorchiida > Troglotrematidae > Paragonimus > Paragonimus westermani. Next base: position 408,395 of record QNGE01000128.1, read on the forward strand.
TGTCTGCAAAGATCGTTGAGGCCGCGAGCGCAGATATGTTCTAAAGGGAGCTAAACAAATGCTGGAACAAACTTCTCTCTACTTTGTACTAAACGAAGTATTTTTTCTGCTGTTAAGGGCAACCAGGATTTGTCATTTTTTTCTTCTACCCCTACCTTTACACCACCACTGAACACACCAACAAGAAACGCGGTCCAACCAATCACCGAATCCCACCAGTCAAGCATCAGGACGTCGACAGGCGCAGGCTTTCACCAGGTCCTGCATCAGAAAGGCTGGTTACAATTGCAACCAAGGCGGCGGACGGATCGCAATCAGTGCCTGATGACCAGGCTGATAGGGATATCTGAAAAATTGACCAACAGCCGCAGCCCCAAAATCCCTACATTCGGCCGACGAGACAACAAATTCGTAGAGGTGACTCATCATTCCATTAAACGACACAACTTGAACGCCCAGATAAGAATCTGGTAGGCCGTAGAGCGCACCACAGCCGTTTTTGACCATATAATAAACGACGGCCAGGCGCAGCTCGTGTATGCCTGCCGCTCATACCCGCACATCAATAATCGTGCTGATTATGTGGGGTTGAGTTATCGTTTGGTCCCTAAGGCGGTGCAGCTGATGTCGGAAAACGTAGCCGACGGAAGTCACGACCTTCAACGCTTCTCCCGCGGGAATTTGCGTGATGGACGGCAATCGGAGGTACAACGTTAGTCCTACAAACGTGGGCTTGTGATTGCCCCTTTGCAGTGGAGTATCTTCTACCATGCAGGCACTCCCTGCGTGTGTATCAAACTTTCGGCAGGAATCTGGAAGAATTCCCCGTCGTTCCTTGATGGACCAGAAGCTTCAATGGAATTCTGGACATCCCCGCTGCCAACTACGAGGCTCCCAGGAAAACCTACGTCAGATCCTCCGGTGTGGTAGCGTTCACCGAACTGGGAATGATGGCAAGGAGACAGTTGGATGACATGACTTTAAACCAGCCTCTGGAGGAGCTTCAAAAGTTTCTGCGCAACTGTGGCCGTAGCCGATTGCCATCACACTTCTACCCGATTGCAAGTTCGTCTGTGGATACGAACAACGTTTCCATCGTCATCTTGGACCTCCCGGACAGTCCACGTGACGAGGAAACGCTACCTGCAATCGCATCGCAACCGACAGCTTCTACACCGGCACCGGCCACCGCGAATGATTTCCAGGACGTTCAGTTGTTTCAGTGCCCTCGGGCACCGAAACGTCCAAGGACGAATACGGTTGCACCTGCTACGATGAATGAACCGCAGCCGAGACCCAGCACAGCACCCACTGCTTTGCCAACAGCAGAAGTCAGTGCGGATAGTTGCGATGAATGCGGGCAAGGGGAATCACCGGCAGAGGACCAGAGCATAGACAATTGGATAAAATGCCAATTTTGTCCGCAATGGTATCACTGGGATTTCGTGTTTACCCCATTCTTCGACGAAGGACTACACTGCACACGGTGCCAGCAATATTTCGAAGCGAGCACCAGCAAGTGAGTTTTACTTTCGTTGCCTTTATAGCATACATTGTAGATCCGAATCGTCTTGAATGGATCAAATAAAGTTCTCCAACGAATTTCTATTTTATATTCACTGCAAAATCCAACCCCTCCTCATCGTGGTGCGGTGGTGAAACCAGAATGAAAACTGGGCTCTAATGAACAGTAATACTGTCATATGTTGTGTGAACGAGCCTACAGACCGCATGTCGATTACCAATGTTTACACTATTTGCAACCAGAAACCGCATAGACGCAATCTGCACCCAAATTTGGGAACTGTCTTGGAGACTAGACATTCCCAAAATGATCCTGAAATAGAACCGACAAATCGACAACCGTTGCGCTCATGCTTTCAGTTCGGAAGAAGGCGTCCTCCCGACGTGTACTGCACATTTATTGCAAGTGAAAACCAATGAAGACCAGCAAATCGGGGAGACACCTGATTGGCTCACAGGGTACACAGGGTTGACAAGATGGGGCAGAGAGGAAACCATGTCAGGGGGAGGGGACATGCGCGATAGAGGCAGAAAACCATGTTTCTGTAGGGGACACGCTGCTTACCCAATGCAAATCGATCTCCGTCAATGATAACACCAATAATGCTTAACAGAGGGGATGTTGGAAGAGGTCACTTTTCCTAAGAATTCGCCCTATTTGCCCAAAAATGGACTTGACGAATTCAAGTACTTGAATGCCGTCATTATCGAGAGTCGGTATTCTTTCATACAAAAATAATGGAAAAACTGGTATAAGGCGAGTGATACGGCAAGTTTCGTTAAAATGGTACAAGTGAAAATCTCCAATGAAATGTGTGAAAATGTGCATTTCACGGATCCTAACATTATCGCACCTAGTTGTAATGCGCGACGGAGTGGAAGTACTGAGGAGCAGCGTGTCTCTGAAGGACGGGAGCACAGCGAGAATCTAGAATAGTAACAAAAAGAGAAACGAGCGTGAGCCACAGGCCCAGTAAGTCATGCACACAACTTACACAAACGAAAACCAAAATGGCGTCAATCACATGAGAGCGGAATGCGTTACATAGTTAGTGTTTAAATGGTCCACCGCAAGTAAATCACTTTCGTACGGTGAATCAGCATGGCGGTGAACAACGAGGACGTTTTCTGGAGAATATTCAAGAAGTATCAGAACTTCCGGGAGTACCAGGAGGATCTCAACAGATTTCAATATTTCGCAAACGGCAGCAAGTGCCAAGAAACAGCCCTGTGAACACAATCGGCGGAAAAAAGCGTGAAGTCTGAGTTAGTACGCCGCTAGTTTGTGATTGGTTGCATGTCACCACGGCCGCTGCTCGATGTCACTGTGATGACGAATCAAGTTGTGATCTCACCGTGCGATGCTCGATGACGCAGGGTGGTGGGGACGGATCGATATGTCTGGGCTTGTCGACTGGATGCATCCGTTGGACCATAGGCGTAGTTGTGACCGTTGCCGAATGACGCATCCAATCTTGGGGGGTAAGTGTCGACGCAAACTGCTTCTAATCAATACATACACCGGTTGTTGGTATGCCTCGAGGCTTTTACTAAAGAGGTGAGTTGGGGTTTGTGTCCACCGTTTTTGGGCGTGACCTCTCAAGCACTACTCTATTACCACTACACAAAGTTATGTGAAGGCAAAGATGGGAGTATAAATAAGTAGAAATAATTGTGTATGCTGTGCTTTTAAAAATGTTCGCCATATAGCTGTTTATGTCTTAGTGTGCAAGTTTGGTGTGCACTGGCTGCTTTCAGTACAGCATTGTGACCAGTGAACTACTTGATCGGGCGTTTTTATACTGATGGTATTGTACGACAGTGTGATCAACTGTGGTTCACATGTACCTTCCTATTGTTCATTACAGCAAGTCGAGAATGTGCCGAAGTCGACGAACGTACAAGAATTCAATACAACTGCCATCGAAGAGGACCGTCAATCGTTGGAAGCGGCGATGCATGTTAACAGTGGACTCCACTGATTGGTCTGAAGACGGCATCCCTAGGACAATACACAGGAAAAGTAGGTGTTTTTCCACGTGCTATTTTATCCCTTTAGGTGACGATGTTCTCAATGACGCAGGTACTAGCAGTTGGTCAACCGCAGGGGAATGTGGAGCAGTCTCCAAAGTGATAGAAGGTTTGAAAGAGTGGGTCTCAGAATATGAGATTCCCAGAAGAGCGGTTACAGAACTCTTACGAATAATCAGTCCGTTGGCGAGATCTATGCCAACTGATGTTCGTTCTTTGATGAGTACACCCTGTGATTGCCCTTCAAAATTAATGTGGTGGACAGTATGCTCACTTTTTTTGCAAACTGCGCTGTTACGCATGCCGTATGACACATCACTGATGAATGCTGATGAAGTTGTCATCCAGTTTCACATCGATGATGTTAAACCTTTTAAGTCGTCGAAGTTGCAGTTATGGCCTGTACTTTGCAGAATGGTTATGCCGTTGACAACTACTCCCTTCATGGTTGGTGTATTTGCCCGTCGCAGCAAACCTTGGAATGTGAACGAATATCTGTCTGACTTGGTAACTGAACTTTCTAATCTGATATCAGATGGCGTTGCGGTCGGTAACCTTGAACCCAAGAAAAAGCTGATTATCAACAGCATTATTTGTGACTCACCAGCTAGAGCCTTCGTGAAACGGAAACCAGAGCACACCGGATATGCCAGTTATGAGCGCTGTACGCAGAAAGGTGTCTACATTGACCACAAGGTTACTTATCCTTTAACAAGTCGTACAGACTAATCCTTCCGGTGTGCCAAGAAGCACAAAGAATCTCCGTTTGAAGCTTTGTCGTTAGATATGATACACCATTTTCCTTACGACTATATGCACTCCGTTTGTCTTGGCGTAGTGCGCAAGCTGGTGTCATTGTGGCTGGAATCCCCGTGTAACAAAGAAGTCCATTTGGAGATGGACACGACTGAGAACGTGGATTCACGCGTAATCGCATGCTCCCCTCTACTCATATACGACTTCCCAAGGGTGTGCCGAGGATGGTTGGAGTTCATAAATTGGAAAGCCTGTGAGTTTATGCAGTTTCTTCTGTATATCGGCCCATGGGTGTTGAAGGGAGCCATAACTCATAAGACTTACTCCAACTTCCTGGACTTATCCGTTGGAATTTATGTGCTTGCTCATCCTGTCTTCTGCGGACCTTTACTTGAATATGGAAATTCTTGCCTGCGCAAATTCGTCTACGAGTTCTTTCATATATATGGAGCAGGGGAAATGACATACAATGTGCACTCACTTATACATTTGGCGGATGACGTCGGACATCACGGCCAACTTGACAGGTTTCCAGCCTTCCCCTTCAAGTCTTACATTTATCACATCAAACGTGTGCTGCACACCCCATGCAACCCTGTAGCCCAATTATACCGAAGGTGGAGAGAAAAGTGTACTATAGCAAAAGTAATAAAAACCGATCGGTCACTGCACGTTGAAGACCACAACAACGGATGCAAAATACGGAAGTTACCCCTTAAAGGTTCATTTCTTTCAAACGTTAGTCCCCATAATATAATCATTGCACACAAACTGCCCCACCTTATTGTGGACATTAACACTATTGATGCGAACCAACCAATCCTTTTTTGTAAACGTTTCCAGGTTAATGCTGGTTTTGGGGTTCATGGCATCCCATCATCCACGTTATTCATATTTCAAGTAAACCAAGTCAACGATCGTGTGTACCGTCTATTTCTTTCCGACGTAATCTGTAAATATCTCCTTTTACTTCGTCATTAATTTCACTTGTTATTCCGCTTTTGCACACGTTTGACAAAACGCTAATAAACATGAGCTAATAAGACGTGCTTGTGAACTTGTACTCCGCTGACGTGAACAATGTTATCTGCAACTAACCGGAACCTTTCTACTTTCAGATATGGATAGACCAAAGTGTTACTGCGTAGCTAAAATTGAGGCCGACGACAACGAAGATGTTGCCGTTATCAGCAGCAGCTGGCTGGATGCTGCTGGAAAAACAGCGGTTTTTCTACGGCCGCCTGGAACTGCGTATTACAGATATGCACAGAACCACTTGCAGCCAAGTACGGACGATCCGAAGTTACCAGTTACCATACTGGTTACCACAAGTAAGTGAAGCTATTATGTGACAAACATAGCTGTATTTCATTGCAGTTGACTTTGAACATGCCAGGGAAATGGAAGTGCGGTACACATCCGGTAACCTGCCTTCCAGCGACGACACAACAAACATGAAATTACTCCCTAAACGTCCAATGTAGGTTGATTGTTGCTATGTGTTAACCAATTACCAGTAAACGACCGAGGTTCACGGACGATGACAGTGAAGTGGACGGCAGTGCAAAAAGAAGGAAGTGTGAGCCTAGTCCGATGAGTTATTCAGTTCAATCATGCAGCTCCACAATGGAACAGCGAAGACCCATTGGCTGCATCAATTGCGGTGCACAAACTATCATCCACAACGTCAGTGGGGAGAAAACTTCACGTTGAAATCAAATACTTGTAGTAAATGGCTTAGAGCGAAAAATCACTAAGAAAGATCTACAAGAGTTCCGTTCATCTTTTCTGAATGCTCTAAATGGTAACAGCGTGTTTTGCACCTAATACCATTCCTCAGTGGTAGCCCACTGTATCAATGTGCAAATTAACTCATTACGGGCAACCATGGAACGGATGATTGCCGAAATAACGACTAGCGAATAAAAATACGCCGTGTTTGCCTTTATCGGTAACCTCATTAACACAGTTGGAAGAGGTTGATAGAAAAATGTTGCAGTGCAAGTGTAGCGACCCTGTTTGTTTATGGATAACTGCGTTGAAGTTACAGTTAGCATTTGTACTCTCTCACTTCCACCACATTTTGTATGCGCTTAAACGTTTGTTTGAACGAGTATGGTTACCGGCAGACCACCCGCGCACTCGAACGTTTCTGCCCCGGTGCCTGCTCGCGTGACGTTTTGCTATGTTAACGTTTCATCTCGCTCTTCGCTCGCTCTCGTCGATTTTACGTGTCGACAATATATTTCTCGTCTACTCGTTGCGTTGTTCGTAATTGATCGGTCATAGCCCGTCCGAACTCTACACAAGTTCCACTCCGATATGGTAAGTAGTGAGATCAGTAACCAGTTGAGTTTCTTTCAGGCTGATAATTTTCAGGTTATCAGTGCCCCCAGTGCTGCAGCTGTTCTTCGTAATATGATGGAACGATTGACGCCACGGACAGTTGCTGCACGAATTACCCATTCGGGTGCACACAACACGTTTGCATTCAAACGCACACAACTAAAGGCATTTTTAATAGGTATGGCCTGTCATATACCTTCATTTCTACCCGTAACCAAGACAAGTACACGACAGGACGGAATACACAACCACCCCTGACAGTGTGCGTAATGAATACATTGCGCACGGGACAAACGGTCCATTCTACAATCGTCCACACAAGATAGTGAAGACATCAACCTGGTAAGCTTGCGGTAACATGGTGGCATTCTTACATATGCATAAGAAGAAAGTGATCATGGACCTAGACGAAGCGGACACTTTCAACCTGGATGCCCATTAACATTTCGTATTTTGTACAAGTATAAATAATTAATTACAAAAAATGTTAATTCTCTGTATTGCGCACATATTTTCTCTTCGATGGAACCCGCGAAAAGGCCACGGTTAAACGGTTGGTTAACTTATGTGGCTGCAGGAGTGGAGGGGGGATATATGTCAGATCAGGGTACGCACTGGGCTAATACTCGGCGGAAATCCTAGTAAGAATAGAGGATTTCAGCGTGCATGGTGCTCCGTTGCTATTGGTCCGCACAACCTCCATGCGTGATTGGTCGAAAAAACGTAATTGAAACGGCGTTTGCTGTGGACACAACGCCGAATCCACCACGACCACACCTGATTGACCGCTTGAAGAAAAGAGCGGAAATCGTAGTGGATAAAGGGTTTGTGCTCATAGGGATAGGGAAATAGATTTGCCGCCAGGCTGCCCGTATGGAAGTGTCGTGTATAAGTGTGTACACTACTCGTCGGACGGTAGCCGCTAAACGGTAATGTACTAGTACAATTCCTATGACATTCCCTTTTAGATTCGCCGATTACGGCTGCAAGGTCTCTTGGGTAGTTCATTGTCGTAGCGAAGCATATCGCATCGAGAAGGCCAAACTAGAACATTCACACGACTTCCAAGTTGGACAGCCTAGCATATATCCGAGAAATAAACGTCTGTCGATAGCATATGAGCAGCATGTATATATATATATATAGTTGTATATAGGTATACGCAAATATATATACGTATATATACACATTTTTGTCAAAATATACCTATACATCAGTCACCACATGCTTTCACATGTTCGCAGATATTTCCCCATACACCTTAGGTATTTCTGGTATATTTAGTCTACATATATATTTCACATTTATCGCACATATTATAAACGTACCGGCTTGGACAACCAATAAGAAAATTCGGCTTCAAGGTCACGCAGTGAATTATTTAGCGGTTCAAATTATTTTTTCCCGGGTATGAAAGGAAACCGACTCCCGTTATTATCCTCGAAAAGTTGTAACGCATTCCGCTCTCGTGTGATTGACGCCGTTTTGGTTTTCGTTTGTGTAAGTTGTGTGCATGACTTACTGAGCCTCTGGCTAACGCTCGTTTCTGTTTTTGTTACCATTCTAGAGACACGCTGCTCCTCAGTGCTTCCACTTCGTCGCACATCACAAAGTTGAGTTCCGCGCTTGTTTCTTATTGGCCTGCTCAGTGGCCTAGGTCAAGGCAACTGAAATCCTATAAATAGACCCTTGTAAGCACACTATATTCCCGCCTTCTTGATGAACAGCAAATAAGGCTAGCTCGGAGGCCATTTTCTTCCATCTTTGTTGAGTGTTATAAGTCGCGAGATTTGTGTCTAGGTATCTGCGTCGTGATTCTGGTGTTGCTTTGCAATATGTTTGCGTTCCGTTGGCTATCGAGCTATATCTTATGTTCTCCGTGTTGGTTCTTGCCCTCCTCCCTCAGGAGGCCGTAACATAGCTTGGATGACCCTACTGATCCCGGGTTTCTGGAGCAGGTGTAGAGTTCAAACTGGTCATGGCCGGCCGGTTACGAATGACGCAAGGAGTAGATAAGGTGTATACTGCCGACGCGCGAAATCAACGTGAGAGCGAGCGAACGGCGAGACGAAGCGTTGGTACAACGGAAAGGCAAGCTAGCAAGCAAAAGAGCTGTATTTTTGAGTGCGCTGGCGAATTCCCTGTAACCATACTATTTCAAACAAACATTCAAGCGCATACGAAATTTGAGGACGAAAACAGTAGAAATAGCAATCGTAGCTTCAACATAGTTAGCACTAAACAAAAAGGATCGCTACAGAGTGCTCTCAGCTTTTGAAATAAGGCTGAACCTCCATCAAAAAAAGGCAGGAGGGAGTTTATCTAAGTCTGATGACTTGCAAATTTTCAGTAAATAGACCTCAGATGAAACGTCTGTTTTCAAAAAGGGGGAGCGTCATCAGACCAACGAGCACAAATAGTGCTCGAAGACTTTGTCAGTGGTACCGCGGTGGATAGTTGAGCTGTTGTTGAAAGTACTCAGCCCAGCGTTCCAAACATTGTTGCAGGCTATGGATAGACTCACTATTGCCATCTCAGACAACCCCGCTTACACCTGGCTTCCTGCTACCTGATGCTCGGATGGGATAGGAAAGTTGTCTCACATTGTCCTTTTTCAAACGAACCGAAAGGAGATTTTGCGCTGGATCAGGTCCCACTTTGATATTGGAACTTTGAGAATAAAATCAGGATCCACCACCTCTCCTGCCCAGATTATCGCAGGAGTTCCTCTAGAATCGACTCAGTTCTCTATTATTTTTGATGTGCATCAACGAACTTCTTGGCTTTATTTCCTGTAACACCTACTTCATGTTGATGACATAACGGTCTGGGCTACTGTTGGCCCCTGTGCGGTGCGAGTAATCTTGTTGGTAATGAGTGTTGGTCAGGTATTCAGTCTCACTTATGGCGGCAGCAAGCGTACATGGAAGACTTCGAAAGTTCAACCGTGATACAAAATACACCAAATATAATAGGCTTCTCAAAAATACATCTGGCATCTGGCTGTCGTCTAGCTTATCCCTCTGTCATCCTGGATGACACGGAGTTGAAACTCGGGTTAATATAAGGTACCTCTCGCAGGCAGACAGACACGGTTTTAAGCGCCTCACGGAGCTTCTGTAAGACCACTGGTGTGGTTGTGTATGCTGGCCTCTAAGAAGACTGAATATATCGATCTTGTAACCACCTGTGCTCAGTTACCTGCAGCATGTCTTCTACATGTGCGGTCTTGAAGTTTCTAATCTTTTTTTCACTTGGATTACGATCACCCCACCTTGACCTAATCCTTGCGCGCCTTTTCTGGATTGTATGACTCGTGTAGCAGTGTTTCGCCTCAGTGGCTGGTGGCTTCAGACGAATTCACGACAAGCTTTATGAGCTTCAGCCTTGTACCTTCCCCAGCAACGGTTCTTTCCTTTCATGGTTATCATTCATTAAAGTAACTTTTCGTCTAGGGATGTCGGTTGTTCCTCTAGGGGTCGCTTTGAAGTCATATTAGGTCCCTACTCATCAAATTGTTGAATTCGTTATGTTATTCTTTTCTTTGTACTCGCAGTATTTCCCATGACTAGTGCTACGCTCTGTTGCAGAGCAACAGAAATCCACAGGATGCTAAATGAAACAACTTAACTGAGCCCAGGTGATTGGAGCCTCCAGTCACTTACCGGTTCATAGGTCGCTGAACTTGCTATTTTTCCACTGTTGCGGTGTCATGATATCACTGTTGTGAAATCTGCATCATTGACACTAATTGGCTGAACTATGATAAATGTGGGAGCGTGGGATGTGCATTTTAGTCAGCGAACGGTGATCCTCTCCTATTCCTAATGGATTTTGTTTGCTTCTTTTGTACGTTTTCACAGCGACGTTTACGATTGTCAAAGATGGCTAGATGTTTGACACAGTGCTTGTTGAATTAACGCACACAACAGCCACAGTGTTATCCACTATGCAACCTCCTGTCGTTCGGCGCCCTACACCGCGTGTCTGACGCGAACGGTGCCGTTGGCTCTAGACACTTACTGTTTCTTAGTAGTTGTATACTTCTTTGAATATGAGCTAACCATGCGTTGTTCGTGTACGCTGTGTTGCCCAAAATTTCCTGTCACCTTTCCCACTAATCGAACAAAATGATAGGTGGATTGTTGTTCCCGTTTGCATT
>QNGE01000129.1:0-33664 GCA_008508345.1 Paragonimus westermani
ACTGGATCTGAATCCCTCCTGTTCTTCGCGTATCTAAATTTCGGTGGGCTTAATGAGCCGACGTAAAATGAGACCAGCGGGTAACTTGGGAGCAACAGGCACCAGATTGATGCCTCTATGCTTGTCACACAGACTTCGGCCGCTCTTTATGAAAACGGGAACTACTGTTGATAGGCATCAATCACGAGGTATCTCTTCAGTCTTCCAAATCGTCTGGAGGAGTCTGATCGGTTCCGATATCAACCTCGACCCACCAACCTTGAAAACGGAAGGGAAGATCCGATCCAGTAGCCGAAGGTTTTGAATTGTAACGATGTTTCAATAACTGAAGCTCAAAGGTCACGCTGCTTTCGACGGAGGACCGTCCGAAACGTAGTAACTGACCATTCGAGTCCCGTCGTCCAAATGAGCTGGTTGGGACCAGCTAAACTGTTCTCCAAATTGTTCAGCCCATCTGTCAAATCGGCGCAATTGACTGGTGACAAATGAACCATCTTCTTCACATATGGCCTCACGCCAACTCGACGGCTAGTACAACCACGGATCAAGGAAAAAAGATTTCTGCTACCTCTAGATGAGAAAAGACTCGTTTCAGTTCTTTCACTTGTCCGACAAAGTAGTGCTCACGGGCTTCACGCTAGCTTTTATTCAGTCTGCGTTTAAGTTCTCGACGGTCGTCATCAGATTCAGAACCAGGTGGAATCGAGCGACGTTTGTTCTCAAGGTTCATCGACATAACGGAAATCCAGTTCTGTCGCAAATGAACGGCTCCTTCGGAACATACCACCTCACAGTAAGCTTTCTTAGCCGCCACGATTTGTTCCCAGTGTTCATTTAGTTCTCTCACCTACAGCATTGTCAGATTCCAGCTGGTTGTTTCACAATGCACAGCAGTCTTCAACAGGACGGCGTTACCCGTAACTGATTGCCATATGATTCGGCTGTTCCCACGGCTTAGAAGCACACGAAGGTCTCCATGTAACACTATGCCTCTTTGTTGGAATGCCGTGCTCGAAATATGGAGACCGTGGGATGTGCACAGCTGCAATAGTCTTTCGCCATCGTCACTAACCAGCAACCGTACCCAGCCACTTCTGTTCCGGAGAGAGACATTCAGGCGGAATATTGAAATCACCCTCTACTGTGATGATGTGCTGAGTGTCTAGTCTGCCTCAGTAGGTCAACAAAGGCGTTATCGAACGCATCTTCAGTAACATCCAAACAGCTGTCCGTTGGAGCGCACGCTGCCAATGAATACACAGCGGTTTTCTGATTTTCGTCGATAGACTTTACCGGATGTATTGAGTCTGACAGCACAAAAGCGACTGTTCACTGGGATTCAGTCGAGCAGACATTGCTCTGCTCTGGAACTTAGTGCGATTCCTACCCCAGCTTGACCATCAAATTCGGCTTCGGCGTCTCCAGAAACCTCGAGAGTGAAGCGCTTGGATTGACAGTTATCTAGGGCTGAACCCAAGTGGATAACGGTGGTCAAATCATGGACTGGCTTCTCCTGCACGCAGCACAAATCAAACTCCGGACTTGAGAGAGTGCTTTCATGAGCAGCTTGCTGACCGACTTGTCAGAGTGCGAACATTGAAGGTGTCAATGTTCACCATTTGTCTTGGCCTCAGAAAACAATCATCGCCCGCAGGCACATGGAAGGCAAAAGACTTGTGGGGTTGGGTAAAACAGTAAAAGAAAGTCGTGATGGGTGAATGATGCCACTGTCGGGAGAACGATAACTTCTGGTACTCTCCGGTCGTTTATGCCTCGGGAGGGTATCGACTTGAGCGACCCTACAGTTCTGCTTTGAATGTTAATTGCAGCTTCGGTAGTCGTGTTGCGTTGAAGTTATGTTGAACTTGAAAATGCCAGTTCAACTTATTAAGAGAACGGTTTGAAGATTGTTCGTCTTTACTTTCGGTGATAAATTGTGCAGCCGGATCTTAGTAGGACGACCGTCTCCTGAATATTCTGCGAACGTTCTTCAGTTTCTTGTTTCCTTTTTGTGAGCGACCCTTCAATGTACCTAGCTGTACACTTTGAAGATGCTCTGGGAATGAATGGGGAAAACCCAAGCACAACTCCATCTTTACTGTTTGGTTCAGCACCGCCTGATCCTCTGTTGCCTAGTAAACACATCCACGATTTACAATGTTTTCAGAAATATTAACAAGAACATTGTGTAAATGCGCATTGCTCAGTGGACAAACACTGTGAACAGTTAGAACGTGAGTCGCAGTATTCTGATAGGTATCTCCACTATCCTGTTCTGTTCCACGTCACTGGTTTTCGTTACGTATTGAATCTATGCTTGAATGATCCCGTCGCACCAAATTCGACCTCCTAAAGTTAATTAAGTTCTTGGGGTACATTAGGAACATCTCTACTGATGTTTGAGAAACAACAGTGACCCACCAGAACATTTAACGACAGATGATAGTTGCTCTAGTCACTGAAACATCAGTGAGCGTCTCACGTAAAAGTCCAAGTGAGCTTATGCACATTCGACCTCCTGCAGTAAACTAAGTTCTGGGGAAAGATTAGACAATTCATGCAACGTAAAATGGAATGTTACGAACTGCACCTTCATAATATGTGGAACTTATATTAACACTTGATTTAATGCAACTTTTGAATAAACGATGCGAAATTACGTGCGTTACTCACTCCGACAATTTTTGCAAGTCAACATACTACAAAATAGTTTCAAAACGTTCACTCCTATCCACCGCGGTGATCAGTTTTGTGGAAGATAGCTTCATAAAACCACGTGGTGTAGAGAACGTCGACCTTGTCATTTATATGCTGTATACCTCAATGACATTCCATACTTAGGTGCCCAATCAGAATTATGCCCAAACTGATGAGTATGTTCAGTTTTGTCTACTGAGCAACCCTCATTCAGTTTTGCAGATTAAAGGCATTTCGACGGCCAAGGGTCAGAAACATTAAGTGGACAACCAAATAGACCTGTGTGGTGCTAATCAGCCTTAGGCCGTATATTAATTGATCAGTTTGTGGGGCAGGCAAAGCGAACGTCTGATCAGTACGCTTAAACCCATACAACCAACTGGAAGCAAGAAAAAATGTGCGGAAGTTACGGAAATTATGGACAAAAAAAAACAAGGAAAATACGGCATGCGTTGGGCGATTTACATATTCCATGTGTGTAAGCGTCGTTTGTTGTTCATTGCATTCTGTTGTAGCTGGAAGTTCCATCATTAATTCGAAATCGTGGCTGTGAATATTTTCATCGCTTGTGTGAATATTGTTTGTTCATGTCGTCCGCTATGTTGTGAACCTCTTGATTATCTGCATCTCTGTTTGGAAATGCTCGCATGTGACGGAAAGTGATGTTGGTGACATTAAGTCAAATTTAGATCTCCATCTTTTGTACCACCTGGTGTGCGTTTCCGTGTATCCTATCACGTGGAGCGGATACTACCAGACTGCCCGGGACTTCTGCTAAAGCATTCACTGTAACCGGAGCTCTAACTGGTGACTCTATAGTTAATGGAATAGCGCCGTTGTGACAACGATTGTGAGCTCCATAAGGTGCTTGCTTCTGCGAGACTGTTGAATCATGGCGAACTTTTGCGTATTTTTGTGTATTTTCCTTTCACTGTTACGTCCATTCTAGTCGAAAGCATGAAACTACTTCGTGCCAGATATGTTTGTATGCTGTTTAAAACTGCAACACAGATTCGCAGTTTTCATTCTGTAACTATGTTCAGGATAATGGGTCCACTATCTTTTAACGCGCTTGGGCATATTTATGCATTTGTACGAAATCTGCCCGGAACAGGCTGGCGCACAGATTCTACATTTTTGTGGTACTGTTGACAATTTTCAGTTGCTCTCTCATTTCACTCTTTCTGCTGGTGCATTAAAACAGACTATTGATACCGAGGTTGAAACGGGTAAGTATGGGGTGGTGACAGTACATATTCTCAGCACGTGGGCGTCGGCGTTTTCGAAACTACTACAGACAGCTCAACGTGTTTCGGCGAGTTGTTTTGTTGATTCCATTTCTCATATGTGCTACACAAGTAGAAAATATGAATCACAGATTGCCACCGAACATCCTCCATGGTAAAAAGCCACATTCTACAACCACACTGAATAATGGCGTGCAATTTCGCGCACTATGCCGACAACACAGGCTACAGTGGTTAATGAATATGATCCGAGTTCCGGCCATTGGGCAAAAGGTGCTCTACCTTCTCTTGTTCAGTCTTATCATGAACAACATTCTGTAGAGTACGCTTGAGGATTCCAGTGCGCTTGGTGTTGAACTCCTTCCTAGCGCTAGATTGATCGACGTGGATTATGCGGATGATATTGTCTTACTTAGCTCATCTGCCGAAGACATGCAGACCGTGCTGAACAAGGTGAGTGGTCGGGCTGGTTTGTATGGAATGTGCTTCGCACCTCCGTATGGGGGCTGAGGGTTTAGCATACCGGGCATTATATCTTGAGATCACCAACATTTGGGTGAAACCGCGTTGCGGTCAAGCAACAAAGTGGTCGTGAAATACGAAGACCTTGACTGCCCCACTGAGCAAAGTGGGTGGGTGCCGCCTGTCTGGCTGAGGTCCTCGTGATCACTCAAATCGCTGGTTAGAAACGCTATCCGGGATGGCGGCGTGCCGTAGTCAATAGCGTATCTGCACCTATACCATTTTCAGTTCTTCCGCTTAGTTTTCTTTTACTATTTTTTGAACCTTCTTAGAAACGGTTTTCTTCTAGGATATTCCGCATCACTAATGGGATGAGCGACGGTCTGAATTACGGTACTTTTTGATCCTGCCCACAGTTGCTATGATGATGATGGTGATAGTGCTGATGAATCTCCGCGGATACCTTTTTCCCTGGTTCGTTTTTAGTGGTATTCTGGGGTTGGTTATATTATGACATTTTCTCGCTGTGCATTGAGGTTTGCTTACACTGCTGTTGGCATTGTTGAATATTTTAGAATTTCTGACGTTTATAGCGCATCACGACTACTATGTTCAACTACGGCGAGTACTGTGTGGTGCGACGGTGCTTCATTGACGCACTGGGTCCCCGTGTACACTGTGGTCTTATCAAGTCGGTTGTCAGTTGCTTAACAGAATCATTATCAAAGGCATCATGGCAGATTGTGTTATGTTTCACACGTGACCAGTCTATTTGCTACAGCCAACAGATTGAAAGTTACTATGAGTCAGATCTCTTCGCTGTAGGACAATATTAGTATTATCACTGATCGATATTGTGACCCATAACGCCTGGTTGGCCTCGAGAGCACTCCCAATGCGTACGCCAATTTCAAATTTGCTGTTTCATGTGTGATTAGGTGACCGTTTGCGATAGCCATCACAATGGAATGGAATCTTGATGCGATGTGACGGCTTGCATATCTCGATGACCCATTGGGCTAAACTGGATAGTATGACGTTCATAATGAAGGAGTCACTCATCAGGCAGACCAATAGGTAAAGGTCTGACAAACCACAGTCTCCCGGTCCTCCAGTTCGAGGGTTTGGAGAAGGTTGACACCTTTTCGGGGAAAGTACTAGTTTTGACACACAGCCATCCATCCACTGCCTTGTGGTACATGCTTTTGAGCCGAAGGCTTTCGTTGAGAACCCTAATCATTCTCCTCTCTAGATATGGGGGTCCTGGCACTATATCAACCCACACACGACCATGAATACTCACAACACAGCTAATTCCATACTACATCGACTGTCTCGCAGTATAACTTGGGTGGCCTTACCTGCTGCGTACAGAAGGGTGGATAGGCAAAAATATACCACTGCTGTCCTATCAAACTTAGGTCTCATGCGCCTTCCGACTCCCAATTCCAGTAACTAGTCTACAGATCCCACAACAGATATAGTTAATCGTATTAGCATCTCTTACCATCTCTTACCATCCGGCTTCAGGCCTCCCTCGACCTTTGCCTAGACCTGGAATGCGAATTAATGTAGCTGCCATCAGCGTTCGCGCAATGAAACAGGTAGATCACCAGTCCGCCCTCGAACGAACACAAGGCTCGTTGAACGTCCATGTCTACTGCATTTCGGAGACTAGGATCCAAAACAGTGGTCAACGTATGGAAATAACTACATCCGCACTTTCTACCCGACACTGGTTATACACGTCGGGTCACCGCTACTGGTCAAGCTAGAGTAGGTATAGTCCTCAGCAAGACGGCAACAGCCGCATTGGTGGATTGTATTCCTGTTGACAATAAAATCCACGTGGTCCACCTGACAGTTTATGTTGGGGCCAGTTCTAGAAGGAAAACTTTCAGAGATTTTTCCATCCTGCTGTAATTGACTGTAGTGACGTTGGTGTCAACAGCCTCTTCTGCTGGGACCTTGCTGGTCTCTCTCGGTCAGCACATGGTTTTGGTAGGGTCATTTTGGCTGAAGGTGTGAACGCCAATGTCAGCCGCCTGAATGATACCGAGTCTCGTTTAGATAGCAGACTTGAGACAGCATCACATCGCTCGGTTAATGATGGGCAGCTGTTGAAACTGACGGAATATTTTCCGTGGCAGCTGATGTAACAAGTTTAGGAAAGGCAACCGTAGAAATCTTAAGCGTTGCCGGCAGTTTAGGAAATGGAAACCGGTTCTGCTTGAGGGAACACTGGTATACTCTTTAACCTTCTGCGCGCCATTGCTTCATGATGAAGCTATCAGGTAGGCGGATGGCACACTCATCCATAGTAAGTACAGAAGGTTAGAGCGTTGGACGGGACACCTTGAGGGTCAATTTAGCTGGCTGCCTGCTCCTACTATGTTGCCACCACGAACCTGTAGTGTAGCACGCTGGTCGGTAGATTTTGAACCATCCACAGAGACAGAGAATCACAATTTTATGTCGGCTCTCCAACGTAATGGGGCCGGTGGTCCAGATGATCTGGTGTCGGCAGTTTTCAAATGATGTGGCAGGGCGTTATCAGTGGGCCTTACGTCTGTTGTTTCAACTTGTGTGTACAGCGGAGAACATTTCGGTGTGCCTTGGTTACTCGATAATTGTGCCCATTGTTACGACCCCTGATAGAGGAAGGCGAGAACTGACGGTAAGATCGCGAGCAGTACCTCGATCACGAATGAAACGCAACGATATCGCATACTATACGAATAATCGGAACGCAAGTACTCTAACCCAACTCTCGTAACTTAGAACCCCCCAGCAAGAAAGGAAAAAGACGGCCTTCAAACAAGCTTTATTTGCTGCTCAGCCCGAAAGCAAAACAGTGGCTCGAACCGGCTGTATTTATAGGTTTTCAATGGCCTTGGTCCTAGGACACTGAACAGGCCAATGAGAAGCAAGCGCGCGAACTCGAATCTTCCGGAATGATGGCGGGCATTGGAGTCATCAAAATAGAAGCATCTATTTCCCTTGGGAAATATGGCGAGTTTTTTGGGAAAAGTGCTTTTCCCAACACCCATATTCAAGAAAAGCATCCGGAACTCTTGCGGGATCCATGGACTAATTAGCTTGACCCATTTCGTTTCTAGGGTTCTGTCGTCCGTCATGGCTTGTTGACTTACTGTAGCTCCGTAGGAGGACTTTAGGGAAGGAGATATACGGTTTCGTCCTGGACGAGGATGTTTTGGTCAGATTTTCATTTTAGATCAACGTCTTTCATATCGCAGACCACAGACGTGTTCGATTCATTGGCTGATTGTACACTTTTGGGACCGCCTAAATGTAGAGGTGTATTGAACAAGTATGTGGGCATTATGTCGACGCTTTATTCACATACTACAGCTCAAGTTAGGGTTTACGGTGAACTATCTGACGGTTTCACCACCATGTACGAGGCGCGTCACAGTTGTACACTTTCACCATTTTGGTTTGACTTTGTCGTATACCATATTGTGGGGGACTGTTTGCGGCACTTACAAAACGCAGGCGTGGGTCTCCTATGTGCTGGAAAACTGATTGTTTGGGACTATGCTGACGACAAGGTGTTGTTGGTTAGTACTTTCCAAGCAGCATAAACAATGCTAAACGCTATTTTCCACTCTGACAAACTTCTCGGAATACACTTTTCAGCCTCAAAGTGCAAAGTGCTTCTGCGAGATTGTTGTGATTACGCAGGTTTGATACCAAGAAATAAATTTATGAAGGTGGCTAACTGGTTTGCGTATTTGGGAGGCTGCAACAGTGGTGGCGCAGGTGTAGGAAATGAAGAAGAGGCGCATATCTCTACACCTGATACGGTATTCCCTAATCTAAAACAGCCCTAGCGACAGAAAAGCAACTCTCTAGGGCCTAAGGGTCACGCACATAAAGCGACAGGGGTTTAGTTTGGGGTGTCGAAAATTGGCTACTGAAGATGGAACACGTGAACCGTCTTCAGGTGTTTGACCACCGGTGTCTACGTTTGGTCTCCCGTATAGGGTGGTACCAGCGAGGGGTTAAGAAGCGGGAATTGGGCGGTGACTGTCAAGCAAGTGATTTTATTCAATCCTTACATTTACGTAGACAGTTGGTTAGGTCATGAAGTAAGGGTGCCAGCTAGTCGTCTGCCACATCGAGCACTCTGTTGATGCTGTGGCCGACTGGCGTAAGGTGTGAGGTGAACAGCTAATGACCTGTTGAGGAGAAATGGATTCATCATTATTGGTTGGCCGTCGTAGGTCGAGTTTGTTTCTTGGTCTTGGACCCTGGTGACTCCCATAGTCGACTATTGGAGACATTAAGTGCGATTGCGGATAATCGGGCTCAATGGCTTGTATGTCCTGGTTGTTTGGCCGAATTGTCTGTGACGTAAGAGCACTTGATGGTGCAGGGCATTGTAAGGCTTAAAAAAGTTGTCTTCCTGATAACGCCTTACTTTCAGCTATAGCCTGGTTGTTTTTTGCAACGTATAGCTGAATGTTTGGCTATAGACCTAGCTATTTTAAGTGGTTACGTCTCTCCTTCCCTTCTGTCTGTCTGCACAGGATTTGTTTTTTTTCATGGTTGTACGGCAGCTAAGCATCAGTGAGAACCGCCGATGTATTGCTGTTCATGACGATAAGGTGAAGGAGGATGCTGATGGTGCGAAATTATTAAAACTAACCTTAAAAAAGTTTGCGGATAAATGTCCCGTGATGGCGTTAACGGCTGTTTCCCCGAGAACACCCGTAGATCATTCAGGGAAAGGTTAACCGTTCCACTGTGCTAATAGAAAATTTTGTGCAGGAAACTGATAGCCGATGTTACCATGGTTGCGTGGTTGTGTTTCTGGTTTTGTGCTCATCAACTGCGTATGCTTATTGGGGACATATTCCCAAATGGTCTATAAGATTCGCCACCCGTTTTTAAGGCAAGAACCATAAACTAGTGTGTTCAGCCTCGTTCATTCATTCATATATTTGCAGTGGCTTTGGGCGCGATCAAAAAGTGCTGTGGCTCGGGCCGTCGCTAATCTCAGCTATGACGTGGAATGTACTGGAAGAAAACCTTACCAAAAAAGGTCAGAAGTTGACGAAATTTGTCTACGAGAGGACTAAACGTGACCTAAATGCAGGTACTCCACTGCTTTACACACATTGGCATCACGGACATTGTCCGTAGCCAGCCATTTGAGTAATCACGAAGACCTTAACCCGGCAAACGAAATCTGTCCATTTATCTGCCGACGGAGCGCCTACTACACCGCGCATTATTCACTGTGACTGCTGATGGTTGGAGTAAACTGCAAGGCGGTGACGTCGCGATCACTGGTCATAAAAACCTTGATCGTTTCGTTGAGCAAGTTTGGTAGGTACCGTTTACCTGGTTGTAGAGTTCGCGATTATTCACATCACAGTATTTCGTCTTCAACGGCGATGTTGCATCCGCAAACTTGTTGACTATTTTTTCTTTATCACCGTTGGGATGATTATGGCGAGTCCTGCCTCCATCACTTGTGTCTGTAGTAACCACGGGCACCTCTTCTTGACAGCTGATCATTCTGTTGTTTGAATTCTTACTCTCACATCCACTTTACGTATAATGCCAATGCACGAAAGGCAGACTTGCAGTCTTCCCAGTTTCCTGAAATGTGAGTTTGGCCATTTCGAATTTGTGTACGTTTTGTGAGTGATTTTCACCTATGCTGATTACTATTCTACAGTTTCAGGAACTGATTCGAAGTAACCGCCAACAACATAACATATTCATGCTAATGATATATCGAGTACGTCCACTGTTTACTACTCCCCCAAGGTTCATAACACAGCCACAAGAGCTCGGAATTTTTATTAGCGTGCTAATTAATGTACAGCTCCAGTAATACGTGTTAGATTCCAGTATGACGTTTCTGAGACACCCTTTATTGGTCGTGTTGGCAGCTTTCGCAGGTTTTCTTGCGTTTGTTCAAGAATTGTCGTTGAATTAGGTGCCTTTGTCTTTTCAGTTTATCTTTTTTGACTCCTTTTGAAACAATCAAGCAACGTACAACGGGCAGCAACGTATCCGCACTCACAGCACTGTTCTTTTCTGCTTAACTTTGTCTCATCCATCTTCGTCCTTTTTTGCGAAATAATTTCTAGCATCCTCCGCCTTGTTATTTGGGTGAGGCACACTACGTTCTGGTCATATTCGTGACGGTTGTGAAAGAGTGGAACGAGTAAACAACAATCAGATTCGGGGGCGGGTGTTTAGTGTCAGGGCTCATTTATTCAATCTTTAGGTGTGCACCAACTCACCTTTTTGGGTCTACCAGTTAAGGACGTCTGCCAATTCGAACATTATGCTGGTGATCAAACCAAATGATTGAAGTTGCGAGGTAAGCCACTGATGACCTTGTTAGCCACTGTAGATTCAGCCTATTTCCCTAGCTGGATATCTCGCAGCCTAAGGTTGGAGACGTTAAGATGATGTTAACCAGTCAGGCTTAATGGCGTTGCATACTGTTGTTTGGTTAGACTGTCTTTAGCATAAGTACAACTAGGGAAGTAGGCCATCACGGCAAATGTCTTACTTTCACATTCAGGTGGGTTGTTTGTTTGAAAGGTAAAATTTTAGTAGCGAATGTTGGAATTTATCACCCAAAGGCCTTGGTCAAAGCTACGTCACATGTCTGTTGTTCTTTCACATCTAACCTCGCGTTGGTTACTCCTTCATTGGTTTTTATGACAGTTAGACGTTAATGTCGTCTTCTGACGTATTGTTGTCGATGGTGATGTAAGTAGCCTGTCTTCTTACGACACTGCAACTGTTATTGGATTGTTTCATTCACTTGGGTGACAATGTCAGTTTCTAAGATTGCTGATCACAGGTAAGCGAGAACAAAGCACCTTTTTTCCTTGTTCATTTGCAAGGTGAAGGTACGACCGACTGTCTCCAAGTAATGAATTTGAAATGACTAATTGCGACTTGTTTTTGTTGTACGGCTCGTTACCACTATCTGTTCTCGATAAAAGTGTAAACGGATGTGCTGTGCTTCACCATCCTTGCCTGTTTCAGCTTACGCACAGTTCGATTGATCGCCCGTGTGGTGCCTCCGTTTACCAGCGCGTATTTCGCGGAACCCCGGATAGGTGACCAATCACTTTTCCGATACATACCCAGTCTACGGTTGTTCGACCACGTGCTTCGTATACCAGCTGAACACTTATCACACTATACTCTGTGCATCAAAATTTGCACGCCGTGACTCGTAGGCATTTTGGTATATCTGACTTTTGAGAGGGGTGCGCTTCAGGGTGTCGACTGTAAGCCACTATCTCGTGACTTTTTAAACATACACTGTAATTTCATGAAGCACAGCTGTCTGCTTGTTCGATGGAATTACGTAATGAATTTTAGCCGTAGCCTCTTTATAAATGTTACTGAGACAGTTTAACCTATTCGCTTACCTAACTTTTCTCATTCGGTTGCGTGCGAAACCGAATTGTTCCTTACAGTTCTATTCTGTGTAGTTTCTTCCCTTTACGAGTTTGACATACACTTCTGCTCACAATTCGTGTGTCTGCCCTTTTTTTCTACATCTTTGACTACTTGAGTACTGTCTTGTTTTTCACTCGATCACCAACGGTTTCGTTGAAGATTTCCCTATGTAAGTTCGTGTTACATTATAGTATGTAAAGTGTGTATTGTTAATTCTTTACCTAAGGACTTCCAATGTGCGCATTGTCACAATTAGTTCTCTCTGTGCTGGCTTACTGATGGCAAACAGTACTAGGTGAGCCACGAGGACACTTATGATATTTAGCAAAACAATTAATCAATAAACTTTGCAGCTCTAATCTTTGTTTTACGCATTCGATGGACTTGGTGGTTGGGATCATCAAAATCATGTAGTGCTTTTTTTCTTCACATGTCATTCACACTACGTTGGGTTCGTTCACGTAGCTCAGTGTAGTAGCATTGCTTAGTTGGCCAACAGAACTGTTCTACTCACAGTTACCTTACGTGGTTGAGATGCATATATCACATGGCACGGTTTTGGTATTGCTTTATACTCAGTTTATTGAGCAGAATAACTGCAAAATATTCCCATACGACCGGTAGATTTACTCTTGTTCCATAGCTCGCACAATTAATGTTTTTTTAGTGTGAATAATATACTCGAACTAGATTTTTGTAAAATTGTGATGCTTAATATGGTCTTCGGTAGCATGTTCGATGATTTTAACTTACTACGTGAGATGTTCATTCGTAGTAGCCCTTTCCTTCTGACTTCATTCAAATCGGTTTGTTTCGTAAGTCTCATGTTTTTCTGATCCGTGTGATGAGATTGTCAGTGGTGGGACTATTTACCGCAAGATGAAGACTTGGCTCAGCTATCCTTACGTTTGTTCTCTTTAAAGGTCGAGATGACCGAAAACTATGTACAACTTTTACTGCTGCGCAATTATCCAGCTGCTAGTCAAGAGCTGCACGTTAGAGCTTGAGATGGATGATTGGTAAAGTTGTTTCCTTAGTCGGATAATTGTTCACGCGTTTGTTAGCTTGTGGCATAGTTAAGTGATTATTATACTTGGTTTCTGACCATAACAACACACTTGTGCTAAGCCAACCTCAAACGTTACCGATAGTATCATGTGCTTGGAGAATCCAGTGAATCATTTTAGAAAACTACCGTCATATTATATCCACCTCAAAGTCCTCTCTTGTCTACATGCTAACTACATCCACGTTAGTCAGTTTACCGTTGTGTCTGTTTGGTGTTTCCCTCCTTTTCATGCGGGTTTGAAGAATTCCTTACGTATTTGGAGCTTTGGTTAATTGACAGGTCTCAATTAGGCTTGAGTAAACATACAAATATAGTTCGATTCAAGTTTAAATTGTTACGCGTAAACACTAGTATTTTAAGTGTACACTTCTTTTACTTGATAACTTCCGTTTTACTGGCCGTTACAATCGAAGTTTGACACAGTATTCTTCTAACTGATCTGCCCAATAATCTTATTGGTTGTTCGGTGACTGATTGAATGTTTTGTGATAATCTTACCCAGGGAACTGGCGGCATAATTAGGAATATCAGAGTTTCACCTGAATTCGCCAACGAGGCTAAACATTTTAGAAAATTTTTCGTTCCACTCGAAACAACGCCGTTCTAGGTCTCAAAATTGATTATGCTCTAGCTCATTGAATATTACGGATTTATATGGTATGTACTTTCCAGTTCATTACAAATGTGTATACTGGCGGCTCGATCAAAATATTTGCTCACCGATTGGTTCCTCCCGTACTCGTTAGTGTAACATCTCTTCTGCCATGCTGTCCCTGTAAACCTCACATAAATTGGTTGCAACTTCTGTTTATCCAATCAAACTTCGTTGTTTGGTTTTCTGACCAGCTTGTGTGTTAACACTATGCGCCTGTCTGCCTATCCAAACAATCTATGCCGATGGTTGTAGGGGTAATTCGGCTGTTGTGAGCTTCCGTTCAATGGTCTGATAAATCGTCTCTACTTGCTTCTTGAACCCTGTCCTCTAGGTGCCTGTCTTGTTCAAGTATTATCTATTGCGATAGCTACGAACTAGTTGGTCCCCTTGATTACAGATGTATAACAGACTCACCGGTTACAGACACACCTGCATACGTCCACCAGTCGTATACATAGGTGCTTTGGGCTTGTTTGTTTCTACCGTCCAGATATCTATACGGTCATATCGCGCCGTTACTAGTTTGTCGCTACATCTCTCTTCCTCCTCTGCTAGATCTTGTGCTAGTAGTAGGCACTTTCAGCCCAGTTGCTCTGACGAGTACGGGACACGGTTACTGTGATTTCACTTTGTGCGTATCAGCCCATACACACGTGTGCGTTCATGATGAACCCAGACGATACCTCGAAGGCATCTGTCCGGGAAAAGGCTCAAACTGGAAGTATACAACTACTGTATAATTCTAGTCAAGCCACCCTGAAAGCACTGGACCGAGATGAGACTGAACAAGGCGGTCCATCCTCTGCTCTTGTTTATAAGGCGACGGATTACACTTCGCGTTTGATACCCACAAGTAGTCAGATTGATAGCGATGGAGCCTCCAGCTACAAAAGTCGTGATAAACGGCGCTCAAGTGTGAAGATTGATCGGCGCATCTATGCGCAACAACATACCTCTTCATTGTCTTCAATATCTACGGATCCCGATGAATGTAAGTCCCTCTCAACTGCAGGTAATTTCCATGGAATGATAAAGGTACATGTCGTTTATGTATTCCAATTGTTGAGGAAGATGAAAATCGCATGACCTTCTTTACTTTATGCTCTTGGTCACACAAAATTGTGTATCAGTCTATCCAGTTCTTAATAGACTATCAGTAAGTACTGAAACTTGAAATTCAGTGCGAACATTTCTGTGTTTGGAAGCTCATTAGGACCTATCTTTTTATGTGGAGTCACGTGGCTGTTCATTTTCAAGTATCTCACACTCACTGGGCGAAGCTTTTTATCTTGGTGCCACTAACGGTCTTTCTTGTCTACGTGCACGTTTTCAGCCTTGTGCACGTTAACAGAACCCATTGGATTCATTTCTCTTCTGTTGGAGCCTATATGTAGTGACACAGCATTGTGGCATGGGAGTTGAACCACTTACTTATTGCGTGCATGGACGGTGCTAGTTTGATGTCCAAATCCGCTGCTTCACTTTAGGCATGACTGAATCATTCCACCTAAGCACGTGGACGTGCATATCATATGTGCACTGCACAATGCATCCGGTTGTGTCAGACGTGCACTCTTAGCTCCAACCGACTAACACACAGGGCAGGATTTCTTAGATTAATTCACTATTACCAGTTCACACCCGAAGGGTACATTTTGCTAACTTTAGTGTTGATATTTGTCAGTTCTAGTATCACGGTCGTAATCCAGATGGACACTTGTTAAAGTAAGTCCGAGCAACATTGTAAACATCCTCAGTATATTTTCGAGTATACAAATCACAAAAGTAGTTGATCCACCTTCCAATACGGGTTCATCCTGCCATCCTTCGAAAAGTGGTCAAACAGTAACTAGCAAAGCCACACATTTAAAGCTTTATCAGTCTTTTACTCCATATCTCTAAACCAGTTCAACCACCTGACGAAATTATAGAATCGGCTTTTGTATCTGCTTTTCGACTCAACTTTCCAAATAATCGAGCTTGCAGTAGCCCCGTAGTAAACATCCCTGTCCACTGCTGACACAAAAGCGGGGAAGTGGGAGTCTTAGGAAGCCTATCTTGCTGATGGCGCCTGATTTTCATCTATAGCTTCGTTGTTTGCAAGGTGTGGGCAGCTTGGTGTTGAATTTTTGAGATTAGAGATAGTTGACTCTTTATTTGTTGGGTCCTCTTCATTCTCTCTGTTACCTCTTAGCTAGACCTTGCTCTTTTCTTCATAGTTCTGTGGTAGTTATGCGTCAGCGCCAACCACTGATGTATTGCTATCTTTGGCGATGATGGTATTGGTGTCTAGATTTATCCGACTTGTTAGTGTCTAATTCACATGGGACCTAGTTTGTGTTATTGGGAGAACGCTTTATTATGAAAATACTGAAAGCCTAAACTGTTTAGCCCCCATCTTCCTTCTCTCTAGACATTTGTTCACTCACTTTTCCGGTAGATGTCGCATCCAGGGTAACGTGGAATCCCCACGGGGTAATTCCTGGTCTGTTGTTGAAGTGTTGCAACGAATCCTTCAAACCGAACCATCCGCAGACACTACAGGATTGAACCTTGAGTAGTGTAAGAGTTCACTTCTGTGTTGTTTTCATCGGTGTCTTGCAGCGCTTTCCTTGGTACTAGTTTAATCTATTTGCGTTCACCAGCTATATCTATATCACATTCAAATCCTTTTTAAAAATGACAGTTTGTACTCCAATACCAAAACGTAGTTCCAATTGGAGTCGCTTTTTTTGAAGAACTAGAATATTCACTCAAAATTTATCTCACCGGTTGCCTATTCTTTCTGTAACCAGCAATATTACTTTAATTTGCTTCTATAATTAAGTAGTCAGGGAATATTCTGTGATGCTGTCCACATTTTTCCTTAGTTCTCGTTCACGATTTTCTATAACTAAATATCTGTCTGCATTGGATTGCCCCGGAGGACACCTAACTCAGTTTGTGGCTCAGGTTGTTGCATACCAGCAAATTCTCTGTTATTTGAAAATTGATGTCCTGAATCTTTTAGAAATGTAAAGTAGTACTTTTCCGAAACAAATTTTAATGCAACAGTCGAACACATTAACGCCCTCAATTCATGGCCTAGCAGATTCCTCTACATATTACCAAGTGCGTACCACAGATGCACTTGAAACGACGAATACTCACATTTTAACGGCTTCGTGTTAAGGCAATAAAAACAGGCCTCATCATTACTCAGGAGAGCCAGAAAGCTTTGCAATTAAGGCGCAATACAGAATAAACTCCAACTAGTTAATCAGGCTTTCTTGGATAACAGGTATCCTCAATTATCGATCTCCAAGTTTTGCAGAAAAAAAACTCCACGAACATACAGTGATGATAATGCCGAAGTTCAAAGCCTTTTCACAACTACCTTTCAAAGAGGACGATGCCAGTACGTCGCTGCAACGCCCACTAAGGGCTGCTGTACTACAGAGGTATGATGCCACAGAAATCTTACTAATCTACATCACAAAACAAAATCCAGTTCCACCTCTAAAACTCCAAATGCCCTCGTTCACCAGATCCCGTATCAATTACCAATTTTTATCTAGCTGTCACGTCGACTGCGCTGGCATGGTGGAACAGCAGCTGATGTTCCGGATCTAACGTCACATCCCAGAACGCATGAGGAGGTATGTAATAAGGGTACAAGCTGACTTGCATGTGTGTGCACAACCACTACCACACTGATCACCGGCATAAGCTATCACTCATCACCTCCTGAAATGCTGTCATCAGGCCGATCCCTCGTAGGCATTCACAGTTGTTCACGCAAGTGACAAGCCCCAGTTGTTACAATATGCTGAGGCAATTGCTCTGAGACGTTGGTGTCCACCTCTGTGTGTGCAGAAAGACTCATTTGTTAGCTCAACACTGCCATGGTAACGATGTCATTGACGGATTAGCGAATAACTCTCGCTGTATGTTTAGTTTCAGATTTGACCACTGTTTTCCGCTTTAAAATCTCGTATTGTGTAGTGTGCACTTTATGATGTGCAGGGAAGTTTGCCACGCCATAAATCGCGCGCATTAACGTTTCTGGCTCTCCTATTAAGAATTGAATCTTCTCTTTTTCATAATCTTCATCTCCGCTGGTCTTCCTATCAGAACTGACACATCAGATGCCAGCTTGTTTTTCGAACTTCTTTCTTTTGATGCTGACGCCAACGTCCTATCCTGTGTTCGATTAATCGCCAACTTTCTGCATGTGCAGTGTTTGACTGATATCCTTTCTAAGATTTCCCCGCCCAATGTGTCTTGGGGATGCTTCCCATTAGTAATATTTGTAGTTGGACTTAGGAAGCTCGTTCAATCCTCTACTCTTTTTATAATCGGATCATTTTAAACCGTGTATTGTGATCCAAAAATGCTCACCTCTCCCAGACGAATGCAAACTCCACCGGACGTTCACGGATGCTACTAACCTTTCACGCTCGGCAACAGGGAAGATCACTTCCCGAGGTTCACATTAAGGTATCTCAGGTGATTGATACTCATGATATGTGTTGGTGTTTAGTTTAATTGACAAAAACCTCCGATTAAACACAGATGCTTGTAACTCAACCATGTGGGGTTGAAAGGTACCGGAATTTGAACACTCGAAAAATATCGGAAATATCCGTGAAAACACATTTAGTCTATTGTGCGGTATGACCACCAGTTTCACAGAGAAGTTGATCAAGAGGAATTTCACTGACGTGATAATGAAAACGATCGTCATGTC
Source organism: Paragonimus westermani (assembly GCA_008508345.1). Lineage (NCBI taxonomy): Eukaryota > Metazoa > Platyhelminthes > Trematoda > Plagiorchiida > Troglotrematidae > Paragonimus > Paragonimus westermani. Next base: position 18,327 of record QNGE01000129.1, read on the forward strand.
CAACTGATTTCGGCGCACTCCCACGGTCAAACAGCGATGGCTCCGTAAATTCCGTGTAGTGTCAAACTTTAGTCAAATGAGATTAACATACACATCCTTTTCACGGTGTGAAATGGTTCATTTGCGCATTCTCTCAATTAGTTTTGCCTAACTGTGGTAACAATGGACTCTGCAGTTGAAGTCTGCACTTTTCCGTTCACATTATCCAACTTTACTGGTTAGCTGTCCCCATACAGTTTTTCGTTGTTCGACAAATTCTACCCACCCGACGTTATTTGTCTGTGAGGAGAATGCACTTAATGTATGAGTCAGTAAGGACCGTAAAGAACCTCCCTTGCTGATGATGCCCTACCTTCATTTGCAGTTGAGTTGTTCGCTTGCAGGTCGTAGGCACCTTCATGTTGACTGTTTGAATATGGACATAGCTTTTTGTAGTAATTAGTTCCCATTCCTCCTTCTGTTTTTTTCCTGTCCATAACTTTCCTTTTTCTTTACGGTTATGTTACATTTAAGCATCACTGAGAACCACTGATGTATAATGTCTGTGATGATAATTCAAGAGCAACATCAAACGCTGTTGTCTCTCTTGGTATTTTCATTTTGTCAACAAGTAGCAGAAGTTGTGAGACCCCTAGCCTGTGTTTCTTGGGTTGCACTAAGGCTTTCAACTAGACATCGGATACATCTGCGCCAACTGCTACACTGTTACTCAACCCAACTGAGCTTTATTAATTATGAAGGTGATTACTTCAACAATACAGCGCACTACCCCTGTCTCATCAGTGTTCCACTCTCTCCATTGACAGTTATCTCGGGTGTACCTCTTGGAGACTCTTAGATTCTTTTTCAAACACCGTCATTCGAGTGCAAGGCAGCCACTCGCTTTTCTAGACATTATGAGAACCTTTGAATAAGTCGACGGGGGCTGAACTGTGGGACTACTTATCAGGGGTCTACCCCAGAGGCGTATAAACATCCTGAAGGAAGTTTACTTGCAGACCTCGGGCCTGTTTGGGGCTGGTACTGGTTTATCATTGACCTTCAGCATCTCAAACACGATTAGACACGATTATTTAGCCTTTCCTGTTCGACCTTGCACTGAACAAGATTCTAAATTGCGCTCGAAGGGCTGCGAATATGATTATTTGGTAACGGTTCCAGACGCGTTACTAACTGAATCTTAATTGTGGGTTCCAAAAAAGCCCGCGAATTTTCGGACAAATTAAAAGTCAGTCATCTAGTTTGGCATGACATTCCCAGATGTTCTGCAAAGGAAGCAGTATTCTGCGCTTCATTCTACCCCCGATGATGAGCTTTTGTGGGATAGTGGGTAGGTTTCTCTGTCCAGGAAATTTCCTCAGCGCTGGTGATTGGGCTGAGGGGAATACAAGCCGTATAGCTTAGCCTTGGATGGCGTTTGCCAACTGACGTCGTCTACGATGTTAGTATGCTGTCGGTCTTTCTGTTTTGCCCTAACGTTCTGAAACGTGGTCTGTTCCCAACGAATATATCAACGGACTTGCTGTGTTTCACCATCGTTTTCTCTGCCAGTTATCCCACACTAAGTGAACCGATCGCGTGAGCAACACAGTCGTTCGCCTGCACGTATTCCGGAACGCTTGGGGTGCACGGTCAGTTGGTCAACTACTCACGTTGCACAGCCTGCGATGGCTGGGTAATGTACTCCGTATGGCGGCTGAGGGTTTAGCATACCGGGCATTATATCTTGAGATCACCAACATTTGGGTGAAACCGCGTTGCGGTCAAGCAACAAAGTGGTCGTGAAATACGAAGATCCTGACTGCCCCACTGAGCAAAGTGGGTGGGTGCCGCCTGTCTGGCTGAGGTCCTCGTGATCACTCAAATCGCTGGTTAGAAACGCTATCCGGGATGGCGGCGTGCCGTAGTCAATAGCGTATCTGCACCTATACCATTTTCAGTTCTTCCGCTTAGTTTTCTTTTACTATTTTTTGAACCTTCTTAGAAACGGTTTTCTTCTAGGATATTCCGCATCACTAATGGGATGAGCGACGGTCTGAATTACAGTACTTTTTGATCGGGCTCATGGCCGTTATGATGTTGGTATGGAAGACCGAACATATCCTCCCACTGTACGAGCAGTCCCACGGCACAAGTACAAAAACTGGCTCATCTTTGTACAGTACATTCGTTCATCCATCCATGTCTTTGAAGCACAGGTGGTGTGTACTGGGAACACCGTGTCAGCATTACGGTGTTTATTGACATGTTTTCCGGACCGACAAAATCGGTCGGCCGTTGAACCTGACGATTTGTTTCACTGGCCTAAACGCACCGTACAATCGCTAACTAGTCACCCCGCACGCGATGCCTTATTTACGTCAAGTGGGTCAAGTTGACATTTTATGAGTTGTTTTTGGGTCGTAGATGCACTGAATTTAAAGATTCCTTTAACTTAAAGTTCTAAGCTTCTCGCCTGTGATCCGAACGTCAAGGATGCTGCCTGATGTGCGGAAACTGGAAATCAAAGCAAAAGATCCTATAAACACCGAAAGATAGGTTTTCGGTTAACAAAACTGTCACATGGAAACTGTCACAGAAAGTGTATTACAATACATATATGTTTTATAACGCATATTTTCTATCCTTGCTGATTATGTGACGGTTTTACTTACTGGAGATCTATCTTTCTGTATGTATAAGGTGGCTTTTTCGTTTAACCTGCGTGCCTTCGGTACAGTCTGAACATGTTTTTATGAAGCATTCCCGGCCTGTTCCTTGTGCTGGAAATCTTCTTGGTTTTCCTCCATGTATCTGTTTTGTTGGTGCACTTTATAGACTGAATAATTATCGAAGATTTGTACTATATGCTGTTGTTCTGGGTTATTTCGTTCTCCTGGTTCAGTGTGTCGAGTTGTTACTTCAGAATGGGTCCACAGGTAGAGGTTCGTTTCTGTTTTCAAGCTATCATGATCTGGAAGTAGGTCCACAGAATTTGAAAATGAAGCTGACGCAGGCGTCTGGTTTATGGTTTATCTTTTTCCACTATACTAACCAAATATAGAAAGCTAAATTTAAATGGCAGTGATCCATGGTCCCACAACAGTTCGTTTTTTATTCTGTTACCCGTAGACCTGAAATTAACTGAAATTTCGATAGATTACCCTTGAATTGCATGGTGAAAACGTATACCGTGCAGCGTAGGAAATAGTCTGACAATGTACATGCTGTGCTATATGTGGAACGTTTGTGAATGTAACAGTCATGAAGTTTATGAAAATCAGAATTTCGAGGGTAGCAAATGCGGTGCCCGATAATTTCGTCGTTTCACGTCTCCAGTGGTGTCGTCTGTTTAGACGTGCCAGTTCCTAGTTTGGTTCATTTGGAAGACTGCGTTCGTTCCCTGCTGGATTTTCTGCATTCTGCCATTCTAAATCATTCTAACTCATTCGACATCATGCTTACAGGTAACGCCTGTTGACTGTTTGGTGTGAGGTTGTTGCACATCACTTCTTCTATATAAAGTGCGTCTGAATAATTGTGCTGTTTTGAAATATATTCCAGTTTTCGAACCGATCAGTCAATCAGCCACTGTAAAGAAAAAGCGTCAATCCAGTTTTATCGAAATCTGTCATTGTGTGACTGCCTCGCACGCTTGGTTTGCGAACGCGCGTTCGTGTATCGAGTCTAGATTCGTCAAAAGACAGTCGATTGTCGAAATGCACTGTACTTACTTCATAACAGTAACACCTATCTTACAGCAATGAACGTAACCACGTGCTCTCATGTAAGAAGTAAATTCTCTGTTGGCATCTTAGTTTCTCTTGATTTTAGGAATGATGTTTTCCCATCGAAGGCATTGCTGTTCTGAAATGTTTCCTCTTCTTGCTTCTCCTTAGCCTCCTACACGGGCTCTAGTTCAGAAAACGAAGAAGAGGAAAGTCAACAACGTGAGAATCCAAGAGAACGATGGTTAAAGCCAGCTGGGCGAGCAGTAAGCAACTCCTTTACATTTGCGTTGTTGCTATTCAGGCATTTGAAGAGGTTGTGTGAGCTCGACTCAACGGGCTTTGTTCGTCTTGGCTTGTAGGCTTGCCAGGTGTTATCTGATAAATGTCTGAAGTCTTCTGTGAATCTGCATGAGTCAGGGTGTTCTCTTCGTCGCTATCCTTTGTGGTTACGTTTTCTGCTAGCAGTAGATGTGTCGTAACTATACTTTGGTTGCCACTTTTGATGAATTTATACCTTCGCTCACAGTTACGACGGTCATGTCACATTGTCGATACAACCAGCGCCCCCGATTACTTACCATGGATCGTAATTGTGAGCTATCGTTTCTTTGTGCTCGGTTCTGCCGTCGGTTTACCAGTGACTTGTTCCGTTTCTTGTCCATTTCAACTACTTTCTCGAACTTTCTCGAACTACTTTTTCGAACCTAACATCGATTCCAACGCGTGATTACCTTTTAAATCTTGGAGCTTTCATCCATAAACGTAATCTGTACGGAGAATAAAAACATGTTGTCGGGATGTTTGAGGGCTCACTTCGTACTAAGTTATGTTACAGTGAAGTAGACTACTAGTCGTGGTTTTTCACCACTCAAGATTTACCAGGCTTTATGTGCAGTAACGTTTTGGCAGGCTGGTATCTGCTAAACAGTTCGAGATTTCCCTTTGATAATGGCATTTGCTACAGTCCTACCGCCGATCACTCACTTTGCTTTCAAAGCTTCGGCGCACTGTTTATTTCCAGACCTCTTCAAATTCATCATCCTAATGTACATAGTGTAACCGGTAGACCACAACCCAGTGAAGCTGACTTCTTTCATGAGCGCCTCTGATTCGGTCCCCATTAATCCGGAATACACCCATCGCTTTCGATCGTTGTGACAACAGTACCAAACATCATTCCCGTTTTTATTTGAGTAAAGTGCAGTCGGGGTGTTTCGTAAGGATTTTTATGACACATTTGTCATTATTGCTTGAGTGCACATTACGCATTGATTTTGTTTCCCGCTGATATTTGAAAACTGTACTATATTCCCTCGCAGTTATAACAGTATTCTCATGTCATTAGTCATATCAACCTCCCAGAATTGTCTGCATTTTTCTTATCCGGTATGAGCAACATTTGATCGTAGCTGGGAAGCTCGATTTTCCTTTCCCGCCTAATTGATTCCCCTTCATACTTCAGTCCTATTTTAGTTTTTTAGTCCTTTTCGACATTTGGGGCAAACGCCGAAAACTAGGACATTCTTTCTGGGGCTGTGCTGAAGTGCAGCAAACAGTGAACGGAATCACAAAATGTTTAAATGAAAAGTGTATGGGGTGAATTAGACTGGGCAATTAAATTAAATGTGCACCATCTTCTTGAGAATTCTCGCGTTAAATATGTGGTGCGCATTAATTTTAGCGAAAAGTCTGTTGGAATATTCAGTTTTTATGATGATCGGTTACTTTAGATATGTTGGATGAGGTAAGTAACGACGATTCTCGGACGTCTTTTATTGGGTGTTGGAGGTGTGGCCTGAGCGGTCAGCAAACCAGTTTGCTAATATTGGACCCTTGCTGCCCCTGTGCACTCACACTCGTCGGCTGGCGCTAGTGCGTAGTCAATTTGAAGGTGAACATACACACATTTCTTCTGGACTATCGATCAAGCCCACTCCTTCAAGCCCTGAGAATACAGGGATGTAGATGACTAAGTCATAAACTATAAGTACCAGTGCATCGCTTACCACGCTGTACACTGTTTACCGTGCACCCGGATCACTAACTTGTGATTCGAGTGTCTAATCGAGGGTGACTTCTCACGGGGAAACAAAATTAACTACCACGTATTTTGGAACGGTAGACTGTCCTCATTGATTATACTGATATCATCGTGATCCTTGTGACTTTTGCATAGCTACAGAGGACACATAGGATTCGTCATTGTGTATGTTGTAGTTGTCCGATTGAATTACCATGAACCAACAGCAGTTGATGAATCGAGGATGTGGAGGTCACAAGAAAACAGCCACTGCCTTGTTTCTATTCGAAACTCGATTGTTTGTTTGCAAGATGTAGGCACCTTGATATTATTCATCTGAGTTTTAGACTTCGGAGGTTGAGGCCCTCTCCCTTCCTTCTTTTATATTTAACCAAAAAGTTTCCATTTCTCTCGCGCATACTCCCGCCGCTACTGCTGTTGTCCTTATCACCGGCAGCATACGACTGATCAATGACTTGCACGCTGGGTTGGAATATATTTCACACATATTGGCTGTTTGTTGATAATCGTGAATAGTTTTTTGCTTTAACTACCACTTCCTTGTATATGAGGCGAACGTGTGCGAACAGTCGTTTTCGGTGGATCACTGTGACTCCGACAACGTATTGTGTGCACTTCCAAGCCGACGCTTCGTGTTTGGCCTTGATCCCGTTTGAATTCCTTAGGCAGGGTTTTCGGAGTTACGGTTCATACTCTCTTACGTTGCATTGTGAGTTCACGTCAACTGTTTCTTCGCCATTACCTATAACGAAGCTGTTATTTCAAGAATCCACATAACCTTTATCATAATCGGTGTTAACTGATAGGATGCTCACATGGGCTCGGTCTGTGTCGTGTCCTAATTGGGCGCGCTGGACTGGGCAGCCTATTTACTCTGGCTATGACACTGTTGTCTGAAAACTGTTATTGTGCTTGTGACTATCCACCTGGTCGCACATGCTTCTACTCCCTCAGGTGACTCCGTTATTGGCTTGGCGTCCTGTTTTACACCAATGGTCCTGGTGTTGTGTCCGCAAAAGACGCTTGGCCAACAAGTTGGTTTATTGCGCAAACTTCCGTATAGGTCATGTCAAAAACTAAACCACGAACGTGTACACTCATTTGCACGACGGACATGCACTCACATACATTGGGTGACAGTACGTGGTCATTCGCCTTGGTGAACGTTCTCACACATCATGTACACACTGTTTCGATAGTCTCTTCCTGTCCGTCGTGTTCGGGNGACTTTAACTCTAGTTTAGTTTCACTTCGTGAAGGTGGTGGAGGCAGTTGACTGCTGTTAGATGGAACACATTCTGCCTTTTTATGGACGCGTTCTTCTGAAGCCAACTCAACAGCAGTAGTGATGTCATTTGCTAGGCTTAAGCTTGTGGGTTCACGTTGTGGATAGGGACTGTTGACTAGTTTGTGTGCTTCGAAAAGTACACCAACAACACTGGAAGTGTGGAAGTTGGAATATAAATCCGTTGAAGTTGTGGCTTCACAGCCATAGAGGACTTTGCCATTCTAGTTTCTCTATCTTAACTTTTAGAGCACACCTACCAAAGTTTCCTAAAAGCTGATAACTCTGTGTAGGCATAGTAGAGGTCATCGGTTTTTGTGTTCAACGGTTTACATCAGGTGATACCAACGGGTAAACAACGATATTTCCTGACGTTTGTTTATGAGCGAGAACCGAATGTGTCCTGTTGTATAGCCTTTTTAGACGCGTAGACTTGGACAGCTGTACTGTAGGCGTAAACTAGTCTTCCTCCATACCGTGTTGTCCTTGTCGATACCGCAACCCTCCGCAGTTAGATTTGAAGCGGACCAGTGATAGGTTGAAACAGATAGGTGAGGACAGTTGCTAACAAGCTTCTATTATGGATTAATCACATCCAACACGCCGGGGGGCCTCACTGGTCCTCACGGTCTTCACTTGAAAACCTTAGGAGTGATTACATCTGATCAGGTCGAAGGGCATAACATTTGCTGTTGTTTTCGAAGGTGGTAATTGAAGCTCATCAATGGAAGGTGCAGAAGTGGCTGTTACCCTGCTCTACTTTGCATCTCGCCTGTTGGTTTGAAAATTGTATGCCTCTTGATGTTGAACGTATCAGTGTGGACATAGAGTTCTGTCTACTGGCTTATGTTCGTGTTGATTTATCTGTTCGTAATGGAAAGCTTTCTGTGGTTCCCCTTCTAATCTGTCCACCTTAATTCGACAGACTGAAACGTACCATCTCATTTTCACTGGTTTCGCCCACTCACTTTCGAATTACCTTTAAGCGGCTGACTTCATCGTCGATTAAAACCATTCGGATGAGGTCATGATTACATGGTGCTTCAGCTTACTGATGGAGTGTTCCTGCATTATGATAACGCCAAGTACTGGTCACTCGTTAAACTCATTGCGTTTGTTCGTTGTTTGTGTTCTACTGATCATGTTACATGCCGGTTAGAGCCTGTCAGTGGTAATGTCAGATGCCAACTATTATCGATTGTCTTTGCTGGATCTCTTTCTTGGTGCGCAGCGTAATTGATTCCAAGTCCTCGAAACCGTGTCACAGTTGACCCCATTTTCTGATTACGTGACATAGTACGAATTGCTTCACACGTGTTTCTCAGTGTCGTTGACATTGTTCTACTACTAGTCGAGACGACTTGACTGCTTGGCTGGTCAGAATGTATGAATTCCGGTACGTGTTTGGTCTCTACCTTTTTATAGACTGTGCATCGACGCAAGCTGAGTTTGGCAGCACTTACCTCGGTTGTCAAGTTAACTCTCAGGCGCAAAGCTTGTAGTTTTGTTTTCTACTGCTTCTTGTTAGGGTTGTAATCTTTTACTCTATGTTCTGTGTGTAGCCAGTGGTGTGTGTTATGAGCCAGAGACGAAAACGGCAAATATGACGTACGTTTATCTGTTGATAATACCGAATTAGCATCTGCGGTCACATTTCAGTCTTCTGCTTCAACTGCACACCTAACCTTCTACTGTTAGCCATTTATTTTCTATCTTGCTGATTTGACCGACTGCGAAGTTCAGTCTACGTCGCTGGCACTCATCATTAGTGTTTCGAAATCGCACCGAACAGACTCAGTTTGTTTGACTACGCTTGATTGTTCACCATTTCTCAACAGTCGAAGTGTCGGTGAGTTCACAGCCCTAAAGGGACAAACGTACTCGGTTGAGCTCACTCCACATTTTCACCACACAACAAACATTGATTTGAAACGTGTATTACTCGAATTTCCACGACGTCTTCTGTTGGATGGTGGTGCGAATATAGTTGCATATGCCGCCTGTTCATTTGTGGTAAATCGAAATATATATAATCAAAACTACGTACAGTTCATTTTCCCCGCTGAATTCAAATAATTACATCAGACGATATAGATTCACAGAGCTGGTGGGAAGAAATAAACAATGGTTTGGCACTCTGTTAAAGTTGAGTATTAGGAAACATATGTGATCACCTTTATTGTTGATTAGACAAATGGGAATTAGCCGCATTTACCTGGCGTGGATCAGAAGTATGGTAGGCGCACGGCCCTTGTTGTTCATTCGCCGTCCCGATTTAGTGATGCTTATTCAACACTCCACTCCTTCTGTTTACATCAGGCAAGGAAACATCATAACGCAGCTACCCTCATTTAATCGTTGCATTAATAACGGTCATAAGCTCCAATTAGGTACTATGGCTTGAGCGGTCGCTCATCCCAATAATGATGTGGAATATATTAAAAGACACTGTTTTGATAAAGAAGGGATACTAATGGATAAAAAAGACTAAGCGAAGAAATAAATTGTTACGTTTGTGGGCAAGCTGTTGACTGTGGTATGTTGCCATCTCGGATAGCGTTTCTAATCAGTGATCTCAATGGTCACGACGTTCCCAAGTAAGCAGACTGCAGCTTTTCACTTTACTCAGCGGATCAGTCTGTATCTTCATTTTTCGCGGCTGCACAGCTGTTTGACCACCCAATAATTTCTCCCAACCGTTAGCGATTTCTCTAAATACTGCCGGGTACGAATGACAACCGCCTGGCTCACGGAATAAAGTGACCTAAACATTACGAACTTTATAATTGAGTTGTTTGTTCAACTGCTGGCTTGTTCTGTTTATCCCGAAATTCGCATTCTTGAACTTTCAAGCGATTATCCAAGTTCATGTGGGCTAAGTGGTGGAAACAACATTGACCAATCACAGCAAGTGTGTTTATACATTCATCAGTGTACCTTCTTTCTCAGCGACGAGTAGATGCTATTTTCAGGCCACAGATGGTGCTTGTTGGCGAGGGCTACACGTGTTCGCTGTTCTCGCTGATGTCACATCATCAACATTACAAGCTGACGAGATATCGCTATCCAAACTGAATGTACAGTCCACAGCCTCGGATCGTCTGGTTGTAATAACGCATTTGGGATTGAGAATGCCTGTTATTTCAGAAAGAATATATCTCTACCAGGCACCTATTTTGTAGTTTACGACATTAGTTGAACTTTTGTGGCGGAAATCTGTTTTTATTTACAACCCTACAATTTGTCACGATGTGCCCAGTCTGAAACTGTCTACTCTCCTGTTTTAGTCAGTCTTAAAGTGCACTTAACTGTCGACTTTGTATTGTCCGTTCAACATGTAGACCACCTTGCCATCTTAATGATTTGTGATCTACTTTTCAACGGGAGCCCAGTTGGGTTGGCTTATATACGTTGGTTGTTCTTCGCCAGGTACTGTCCAGTGACAACGTGTAGGTGAACGTGTACTTCTCTCCGCCCAAGTGCAGAGAGGTAGGTCGTTGTTTATATGTGTAGTTGAGATTTTGGCTCCGATCACGCTCTTTTGCTGAGGGATATCGCAGTTTCCTCACTTTGTAATGCTAAAGCGGTCTTACCGTTTGCTACGCCGAACACTCCTGTTGACATTGCGGTCAACTGGCGTAAGGTGCTAGGTGAACATATGATGACCTGGCACAGAGAGATGAAGCCGTTCATCGAGGGGCTAGTCACTGTAGGTCGGGTTCTCTCCCGTGCTGGGGACCTCGAGACTCAAACTCAGTGGCTGGAGACATTAGGTGAGATGGTATCTAACCGAACTGGATGACATGACTGTTATAGTTGTTTGGTCGAGTTGTCTGAAGTGAGTTCACTTAATAAGGCGGGGCAATGAAGGCTGATGACTCCTTACTTTCAGTTACAGCTCGGTTGTTTGTTTGCAAGGTGTGGGCAACTTGATTTGACCTGTTTGGATATAGACTTGGCTGTGTTTGACAATCAGGTCCCACTTCTGTTTTTTCTTCCTGTTCGTGGCTTGCTTTTTTTGGTTGTGTGACAGTTAAGCATCATTTTGAACCACTGATGTATTACTCTTGTGGTTCTGTCGGGGCTAGGTAATCTTTTATGCTCTTCGCGTCGGGAAAGTTGAAAAATTTGAAACCACAACCTTAGAGGCAAGTTGTATACTCCATCAGAGCAAGATTTGGGCATATTGCAATGCTAAAATTTCGTTTACTTTCGTCACTTGGCAAATTATGTACATCAGTCAAATAGTGGCAAACTATATCCAGGCATACATTCAGCCATAATAAGTATTACATGATCAGGATCATGACAGCCCGACAGTTTGTCTCAGCCGATTTTGTGCTCACAACACAGCATTACAAATTCTTATAAACACCGCCTCGCTACAAGTCAGTTGCATTAAGTTCCGATTGCACGACGGCATCTTGAGGTAGCTAACTGAGTCAACTCAGCGACGTGTTGTCACGATGTTCTTAGCAATCGGTGGCGTGAGATTTTACGCAACCCTTGCACACACAACGATCAATCATGTTTTACCCTGACGCATCATCTTCCGGGTCGTCAGAAAGTCCGACAACAGAATAATGGATCTTCACAGGAGGCGCCGACAACCAAATTGACTCAAATGCTTAGGAACTGATTGAGTGCATCTGCTTGATAGGAAGAACGGAAGTTTTGAATACGTTAATGCATTACAAGTTACTTTCAATCATTTTTTCGTCAGAGCAGAAAGAAATACGTTGCTATATGTTAATATTTTGTTTAGTGTCATCAGTCACAAACTTACAACATGCAGTTATGTGTATCAGGCAACTAGGGTCGGACAATATTTGGACTCGTGAATAATCAGATATTGGCGATTTATCAGCCAATATCTGATAATGATTGCATCGGCCAGGAACATGGTCATGTGGCAACTAATCCTCTCCTCCTTTAGGAAACTTGGGTGTCTGCGGTCTTTTATCCATTCTTTTCTTCAGATTTGTTGTGTTGTGTGATGAACGGTTTGTGTGATCTTCTCGGACTCCAGTCAGAATTTTGTTTTTCATCCGTACCTTCTCTAGGATGCAATAACGTGCACTCCTACACTGAAATGTTTCTTGTGTTGCATTTTACACATCTTTCTTCTCAGTTTAGAGCTTGTCATTGCAGTCTTTCTGTCTGTTTATTCTCCGAAAGATAAGGGTTTTCTTTTCATGCTGGCCAATCAAGTGGCTAACCAGCGTTGGCCAGCTGGACACAAAGACCTCTCACACACCTGCCGGTCTTATTCCTTCGGGTTTACGCTGGATGTGTGGTGTGTGAGTGGAACCGCAAATGGTGCGGTGCAAGCCATTTGCGGTCACGGTTAAGTGCAAGCGTCCATTGGCTTCGGTCACTGTGACAGGCTAATCCGATTCGGATGCCGCGGAACGTATGCAGTCAGAGACCTAGCAGCCTTCTTAGCCCTCTCAATAACTTTTGTTCACGCAGCGCCGGCTGATGAGTTCGAACAATCCTTACTTCACAAGCCTGTAACTTCCGGTTCCATTTGCGCAACACTATCTCGGATGACCTTACTTGGTCAGCTTGGAGACCTCCATCTGACCAATTTGAGGCTGGTGTGTCGTTAACTGTTTCAATCAACCCGGTTTGTATTCGACCCCTCGCTCTGAAAGCTGTCGATCCGTTCTACTCATAAGTACACCAGTACAACTGCAGATGAACGAGTACACAACTTGAGAAACAGAGTGATAGAGAACTGGTTCCGTAGCGGTTTGAACTAAGCGAAATTACGTAGCTCCTCATGTTCGAGTTAGAACAAATCCTAACTCTTGCATGAGGTCGCTTTGGAAATACATCGTTTCTTTAGGCCGTCCGAATTGATTCACCTTGTTAGGAGCGTGTACGAATTTCTCAAGGATAGCCGTTTGCTGATAAGGTTTTTTTCTCAATATCATTCACTGCTTGTAGTTTGTCAGAGGCACAAAGACGCTCGGCTCCATGAACACAATTGTGACTGAACCGTCTAAAATTAGGGGATAGTTATTACTAATGTCACTGCCCGCTAGTGTCAAGACAGACGGGATCATACTGAGTTAATTTTGTCAATCACACCACCGTTCTCATCATTGTTCTCACTCCTTGTCATTTATTGAGTTAAATTTTTTTCCCCATCCTTTCTGCTCGTCTTGGTTATCCGGCTGCTGATCTGTGAATTGGGTAGAGTTGTTTCGGATTACCTGAGTAACTACTTTTTCCTGGTTTTTCACTGGTCACTTCTTATCGAGTGATCCTCTGACGATTGTATTGACCACAACGATATGCTCACCACGGATAGCAAGGCACCGATCTTTCTTCACCGCTCCTTTATTCTTCTGCTACTGAGTGCCTTTTCAACACATCGTGTCCGTGCTTTTCTTTTCAACTGTAGACAGTTGACAGCATGCAGTTGATAATCATTCACGCAAGGTTGCGATTGAGCGTTTGGATAAGATTGATCTGTCATGTCTAATACGCGTTTACTGACGTTGTGGCTAACACGCTGGTCCCGCAGACACGAGAGCCGGAGTGCATTATCCGGCTCAGACAAGGATATTCACCACTGACGAACTCTAATAGGGGCGAAACTCGAGTCTAGTGGTTCGTTAAGAAGCGGACCGATCGAAAAGCCTATGTGAATGCAAGGACAACGATCGAATATGAGTGGTGTTCAGTTTAGAAAAAAATTGTCCTCAGCGTTTTTAATGTCACTCATGCAAATGTCACTCATGCAAATGAGTAAAACACCACTTAGGAAGTNGTCACTCATGCAAATGAGTAAAACACCACTTAGGAAGTTTCATTGACTTGAGTCTTGTCGGCTTTCTCCGTTTCCGTTGGATTTGTGCAATGATTCTGTACTCTCATTTCTTCACCAACCTATTCCACTTGCTGCAGTATTGTTTACGACAATGGCTTTGCAGTATTCAAGCTGATCGGAAACAACAGATCACAATGTAGGAACGCGCGGTTCCTGTTGCTGATTTGAATGTAGGCGAAGTCCGAATTTTTCACAAATGGATCGCTTCATTGTTGATGAGTTTGCGATGCTTGTCATCCGTAAGACCACAATGTGTATAGCTCGAAATTTCACCAAAGCCACGTTACCACCTGTGTCATGGATTATTGACTAACGCTTGTTATCAAGTATTCTACCTGTTTGAAAGTACATTAATTATTCAAGAGGCGGTCAACCTTGTTTTCCGCCTCTCATAATCGTCGCACACTCCACGAATGTATGTGAACTGGTTGTCAAGGTATGGTAAGATTTGAGTATTGCGCGGTTAGGGGGTGACAGTACTCTTGCAGAAGTTATTCTTAAAACTACAGTTTCAGGCACATAATCACAGCTGTGCTGAACAGGGATATTATCACGTTGTATGACGTTAGTTACATAGTATGAATGATCGGACTGCGTTTATTTTGGATTTCACCGGATAGCCTTGGTGAATTTATCGTTTTCCACAGTGAGTTAATGAGAGCGGGTCATCACAGCACCATAGACGATTAGATACGTCCTTATAACTGTTCGGAAGGAAAGCCTCGAAATTAGTAAACTGGACAAAATGACTCAGAGACGTTGCCAGTTTGTCTCGTTTCTTCGAAGTGTTAGGCTTCCGATTGCTAGCATTCTTTTCTGAATCCACGACTGACTTACACCGGACGGTGTTCTAGTGAACGACAGTTTTTCTGTGTATCGACTGTTAAGAGTAAATAAACAAATTGATATGCACAACAGTTAGCCATTTACCCAAGGAAGTCAGATTAAATCAGAAGCAAGTGTAATGTTTTACCGTATGACAAAATGCGCTGTCACTTATCAACGTCATCATTAACATAGACAACAGATAGAAGAAAAGTATACCATGTATAGGTGTGGTATAACAGGCAGCCTGGTTTGTGAGTGGTATATTGCATACATTCGGGAATTTATCATCATCATCATCACAGCCGTGAGCCTGACCAAAGGATACTGTGGCTCGGGCCGCCGCTCACCTAAACAGCGACATGGAATAGCCTAGAAGGAAAAAAGGTCAACAAATACTAAAAGAAGACTGAGCGGAATAACTAGAAATGGTATGGATACGGGTGCGCCATTGACTGTGACACATCGCCATCTCGGATGGCGTATCTTACCAGCGGTTTGAGTGATCACGAGGACCCCATCCAGACAGGAGATACCTGCCCAATTTGCTCAATGGAGCAGTCAAGGTCTTCATTTTTCGTGATCACCTTGTTGCTTGACTACTACGCGGTTTTACCCAACGGTTGGTGGCCTCAG